>JAGDQP010008149.1:0-29039 GCA_022664845.1 Lepisma saccharinum
ATATATATATATATATATATATATATATATATATATATATATATATTCTTTCGGGAACACGTCAGAACGTCGAAACTGAAATACGGTCAGAACGTATACAAAAAGGGAGAAATCGTATACAGAAAGTGACAAAATGGATAAAACCACGTCTGAACTCTGAAGGCCCTGCAGTTGTCAGTGACCGTGTTGGAGTTTCGACGTTCTGTCACTTCGACGATCTGACCGTTCGCGGTTTTCGACGTTTTGTCACTTTCTGTATACGATTTGTCTCTTTCTGTATACGTTAGGACTTTCTGGAATGACCTCTGGCACAAAAGGAAGAGGAAGTCTAACCCTATTGGCTTCTCACGATAAATGCTGTCGAAAAATAAGAAATAATAGTTGCGATTATAATTGAAAGTTATATTTGTGGACATTTTAGACTACGGCAATTTGCTTTGTGTGTTGAAACGCCAAGAGGAAAGCAGCGGTCGTGACTTGAAGGAACCACCATCCCGACAACCTCTTGGTGTGGTTGATGGGAAACGAAAGAAAAAAAAAACTACATTTTCCCGGTTTTCCCTGTTTCACCAAACGAATGCCGTAATGGTACCTCTTGTAAGGCTCTGGCCGATACCTTCTCCGTCCTCTACTTTATGACGTTCCAGTTCCTCTAAAGAGGAATTTAAGGTAAAGGCAATGTGCGAATTAACGGGGGATGAGGAGGAAATCACCCCTGTGAGTCTGCATGTGGACGCATGCATAATGTGTAATATTATTTTCTTCTTAACATTTCATCCTCCCTGTAAAAATTCCTTAATTCGCACGGCGCATGGGAGATATGGAGGTAGCGGAACAGCTGCCAGTCAAAAAAAGGTGTATGGACATGAGTTAATGGGTAAAAATGATGAATCACATGGTATAACGTTGTTTTTGTTTAGTTAGAAATTATTTTAAACTCAAGCAGTCGCCAAAATGAAATTGCACAAAATAAGTGTTGCATGAACCCAGATCACAGAAAAAGGAACGATTTTGACTCGTTCCGCCTTAAAAGAATAACTTGAATTCGTTCACGTTCCATGTTTTTCCGAAGAACAGTTCCTCAAAAAGAATTCGTTCCCAGGCAAAATTGTCGTTCAAGAAAGCCCAGGTTGTGCTTTTTGTTTGTGAGCGAGCTGTACTGTATCCTTCAGAGACGTTAAGTGAACAATTTGTATTGTCCATAACTTTACGGTCATGGCTGCCTACCTAATTGACCCAGGAGGATAATTTTGGTCGTAAATTTATGCTGAGGAAACTACGTAATTCGAGTTGTACATTTTATTTGTCAGGGGTGTACAGTGGTAAGGGAGAGAAGAGCAAATTTTGCGTCTTTCGTCCTTACCCCGCCTGCACCCCCTGACTGGTGAGACAAGTGATGTACAATTATCAAGGTCGGCTGAAATTGGAGACAAGGAATGTCATTAGTGATGTACAGTGTTTTTTCAGCGTACTCCTAACGGTTCATGATGGGGTGGGGGGAAAGTTGGTGCATTTTTGGAGATTCCATACGATGTCTGAAAAAAATCAGGGGGCCGCGGTGGCTCAATTGGTAGAGCGCTCACCTCTAGCGGTAGGGGTCGTCAGTTCAATCCCTGCTCATGTCATGTTGGCTTTGTGGTGGACAAACACCGTGTGCGTGGGTTTTCTCAAGGTTCTCCCACTTTCTTCATCCCATCATCATCCATCCGGCCTGAGCCAAAAGTTGCCTAAAGGACTTACAAAGTAAATACAAATTTTAAAAGAATCAGTTTAATTTCTTTTAATTTTTTAATACTTCGTCTACAAATTGGGCACAATTGGCGCCAAATGTACCTCATTGAAATCTGTGTTCCATGAGCTTTCAAACGAGTTTTCATTTATGAGTTGTAACTTTCGGATAGGGGGTGCAGAGGGAGGTACAACGTAAAACTCTGCGATTTCCTTGTAATCCCTGGCTGTCATCTAAAGGTTAATATTCCCATCTTCGCTGCGTTTACTAGATAAGTCAAAATACTCCATTTTGAAAAAAAAAAAAAAATCCGTAAACTGATAAAAGCAGTTACCGTTTGTTTCCTCTTGTAGTTGTCGGCGTGTTCAAATGTTCAGATTACCTACTCTTCCTGTCTTGATGCGTGAGAGAAAAATAAAAAATAAACAGAGAGAGAGAGAATGACCTAGTAAACTACCGTAACCTGACCATGTCTCATTCATTATGAAACTTCTGACGCTTTTTTTTTTTTTAATTTTATTTTATTATGTGTGGGAAAGAAACAAAATTCCTTTGAGATTCTATGCAATCCAAATACAGATGGCTTGTAATGAGAAAAATTAAATAATAGCATTTTTTTTTAAGTAAAAGAAAAAAGTGTTGAGACAGTGGAAAGAAACAAATGAAACTTTCTTCCGTTTCATGTTTCGCACCCAAACACAACATTTCAAGTTAATGAGTGTCCTAATGAAGCTGTTTTTCTTTCATAATTAGTTAATAAAATTTTAATCATATTATATTTCTATCCTTGTGTAGTTTATGTGTATCTCGCAACGTTATCTACTTTTAAAAATCCGTGTTTCTCACATATATATATTTTTTTCGTACCAGCAACTGTTTCATATATTAGTGTGGGACAAATTTGAGTTACTTTTATTGTTAGACAGTTCTACAGGGTGTTCGCAAAGTCACTAAATTTTACGAACTAAATTTTAATAAATATTTCATAAAGTTTTTAGACTTAACAGTGTTAATCTTACCGTACTCAATTGCTTAATCTATATATTAAAAAGTTTGCTAAAAAGTGCTTTCTCCTGTCCGGCCGGCCGTTCTACTGGACCGATTTTGATCATTCTTTTTTTCGGATTTCCGGAATATCACGTAGGTGAGCCATCAAGAAGCCGCATTCCTTATTCCTCTCCGTCAAGTTTGAACTAAAGGAGAAGCGTTTGAGTGTTCTACCGTACACATAGGAGAGTCTGGTTACGATAATGGGGGCGTAGCGCAGACCCCAAAAAACTTACCAAGTTAAGGACGCAGTCCGCCACGTGGAAACGAGTATTGTTGAATGGCCCAATGACTGTTGCCAAAACATTATAATCACCCCCGCACCAACGGGCGGATACTTTTACTCGTAAAACGTGAAAAATGTTTATTTCGCAGAATATTTCGCCCCACTCGCTGGGGCTTCCTTATCTATACACTATTTACAATCACTGTAGCTTAAACATACTCTTCTGTTGCCAGTAACATCCTAAAACGATCGTTTATTTTAATAATTAAGGGTAGTATTCGTGGCATTACTCAGCTCCAGTTCTTTAAAAACTCAAAATGTCCTGCTGTACTTTTGAAGGACGTTCCAGAATGCTTGGAGCACAAAGTTATCTTCACCCATTGTTATATGTTCACGTATCTTTCTTTGAGAGACAAACGAGTTGATAAAGCCCCAATAAAACTAATCTGGGCAGCTACATATCTAGTAGCAGAGATTGGACCACTGAAATTTCGATTTCTGTGTTAGATCAGTATAATCTTCGACGTTATTCTTTATTTCATAGACATCCATGGACACCCTCCGGAAACATGTCGGATATAGTTACGCATTTTCATTTCACTAAGACAGTTTAAAATTCCCCCTCCCCCAAATTTCTAACTTTAGATTATCACATGCCAGAACACGAGAACCAACCAACGAGAATAATCAGTAGTTCAAACGATCAAATATTCAAACGGAATTTAACAGTTAAAGACTGATCTGCGACATTAAGGCTCAGTCCAAGTGGGTTTTCCCGCCTTTTTCGTTTTACGTCAATTATTCGAATTCCAGTAGAGGAAAACAGAAATTAACTTTCACAGACCAAAGTTAGTTTCGTCCTTCAATAATGAGTACAATTAGTTTTAATTAAATGGTAGTAGTAACTGCAGGATTGTCTGCAGACACTTTTTGGACATTATACTGTCCCAAAGGTGTCTGCACACAATCCTGAGTTTCCTATCAATATTTAATTAAGGAATTGAAGTAAATATCTATATATATATACTCCCTTCGGGGAGAGGCCTCATCCACTAGTGGATTGAATATGGCTGTGATTTATATATATTACCTATATATACCTACATATTGTTACAACTGGGAGCAATGAAATAAACTAAATTTTCTTTTTAAAAAAGCTCTCAAAAAGTTATGTTTTTTTTTTTTTTTAGGTATATTGACTGAATCTTTTAAGACTATTCGCAAGAAATTTTAGATAAAATTAAATTCCGTTGTAATGTTAAATTCTGGAAATTATAATGTTTCAGGCATGAAAAAATGAATGAAAAATAAATTTAAAATTAAAAGAAGACAGCAGCTTATGGAAGAAATTTGGAAGGACGTTTCTGGATTAAGTAATGAATTAGTGCTGTATTAGCAAGACGTTTTCTGTAGTCATTAAAGATGTAATTTACTTGGTAATATAAACATAATGAATTGCTATTTAAAGTTACTCTTGTTTGGTTAAATTAAAAACTTCTTGATGTTATATATAAAAAAAAAGGAAGTATTTTTAAAATGTAGAGAGACGCATTAAAATTTCATCATTCAGTTGATAATTACCGAGAAGTTTTGTAATATCAAAATCGGGGCTCGCTGTATTCATTATCTCCGTTAGAGAAAAGTTTCTCTCGCTACGAGTTGAGCTCTTTGGAGACTGTAACTGAGAAAATAAGTTAAAAAAGAAAGGCGTTTAAGAAGTTTTCCTTTCATGTATGAAGCTTAAACACATGGACATTTTGCGTTTTAATCCCTTGCTATAAGCAAAACAACGTTCGGAGTACTCGCTTGGGAAGCATTCAACGATGGAGCCCTTATTCTATCACAACAGCCCAACCACCAACAATTACGAAAAATTAATGACACAAGCTCGTTCCAGAAGTTTACTTTTCTCTTCTTATTTTTTTCTTCTTTTTTTTTTCTTTTTGAGTCTCCTTAAACTAAAACAGAAACTTCGAGTACGCAAGAAAAAAAACTTAGCGTCAGAAAAGAATGCAGCGAGGAAATGTAAGCAGTAGTATCAAGAAACTTGTATCTTTTAGAACTCATTAAGAACGTTTTCCTTTTTTAAAAAAATATAGTAGATCATCATCATATTCAGCCGTTTTCTATCCACTGCTGGACGAAGGCCTCCCCCTTTTCTTTCCACATATCTCGGTCTGCTGCTATCCTCATCCAGAAATATACCTCCTGAAATACCCTTGATTTCATCTACCCATCTTGCATTTGGACGTCGTCTCGGTCGTTTCTTCTCTCTACGAATCCAGTGTAGTACATTGGTCGTCCATCTTCCATCTGTTCGTCTAGCTATGTGACCGGCCCATTTCCACTTCAGCTTCTTCGCAGTCATGATTACATCCTCTACCTTTGTTTGTGCGCGAATCCATTCATTTGTCATCCTGCCCCTCCTAGTTATTCCTAGCATGCACCTCTCCATTACTCTTTGTGTGACTCATATTATTTGAGTTGTTTGCGCATTCAATGTCCAAGTTTCGCACCCGTACATCATCACAGGTAAGACATACTGATTATAAACTTTACGCTTCAGACACATTGGTAGTTTGTTTTTGAAAATAAAGTGTAGTCTTCCAAACGAGCTCCACGCCATTTTACATCTTCTGTTTATTTCATCAGTCAACTTTGCATTCGATGTTTTGAACTGGCCTAGGTAAACACACTCATCAGCTATGCCTATTGTCTCTCTGCTAATCTTTATTTCCCTTTTGCAGCATGTTGATTGTACATTACTTTCGTTTTACTCAAATTCAATTTAAGGCCTATTTTCGAACTTTCATTACTCAGTTCTTCCATTCTGGTTTCTAGTTCTTCTGCACTTGAAGCAAACAGCTATATTATGAGCGAATCGTAGGCGATGAAGACATTCGCCATTAATTTTTATTCCAACTTCATCCCAGTTTAAATTTTCTCAACACTATCTCCAGGACCGCACAAAACAGTTTTGGAGAAACTGAATCTCCTTGCCTTACCCCTTTTCCAACTTTAAATTTTTCACTTTCTTGATGTAGTCTAATGACAGATGTAGCAGTCGAGTATACTCGTATGTTTCGCAGAAACGTGATGTATACACTTTCGAAGCCTTGATATTCAAGTGATTCAAGTACTCCCAAGAAGTCCAATCGATAGCTTTTTCAAAATCTATGAATCCCAAACATAATGGAAGTTCATATTCATTAGTCCTTTCCATAACTTCATTCAATGTTTGTATGTGGTCCATTGTGCTAAATCCACTACGAAATCCGGCTTGTTCCCTTCCCTGGTTAAAATCCAAGTCTCGTTCAATACCATTCAAAATAACTTTGGTGAACATTTTGTATAGAACTGACAGTAAACTAATTGGTCTGTAGTTTACGAGGCGTTCTTTGTCCCCTTTCTTGTACAATAAAATAATAATAGCATTGTTCCAACTTGACGGTATTTCTCTCTTTCTCAGGCACATCGAGAATAATTTAGCAAGTTCATCTTTCATCTTTTCACCTCCCCATTTAAACATATCTGCTGTGAGTCCATCTTCTGGCGATTTCCCGTTCTCCATCCCTTGAAGTACTTTATTCACTGCTTCTTTCATTACGTGTGGGACTTCTTCATCATTTTCTTCTGAATTACCATTTTCTAGTTCTTCGGAAGTAGTACAATTATCTGTAGAAAATTTCAACTATTTTTATAATTTCCTCCTTATTTCGTGTTACAGTTCCGTCTGGTCTCTAAACTGCAATTTTTACTTTTTCCTTATCATGAGCTGCTGTTTGCTTATTGCAAGGGCTGTCCAAAACGTAAATATTGCAATATCGCCAAGACAGTATAGACCGCCCTACGAGCTAAGATCATATGACTTATGTCTACGTGCTGACAAAAGAGAATTAATTCGGGCGTTCAAGAAGGAAACGTAATAGAGATGGAATGTATATATGTTTAATGTGTAAATGTGAAAGGGAGACGTTTCCCTCTCCTCACCTCCACTTCCGCGGGTGAGAAAAGCATTTTCGTCACGTATGTCTGTGCTGTAGCGAAGTTAGCCGAACCGAAGATGCCCGAATTAATTCTCTTTTGTCATCACCAAATGTTGCACTGCTATTGATGCGCATCGTGCTGCGCAGATCGTGTTGAATCACTAGAAAATATTAATAACTCTTCGTGCGACCTAGTATTAAAATAGTAAGCACGGTGGAAGTCGTCATCACCTGCGACGTCATACTGACAGGCTCTGACGCTACCCGATAAATACAACGACCAAACGAGGATTTCCCAGCTCTTCTTCATGGTCAAATGGTAAAAAAAAAATTAAAAAAATGGTCAAGACCTTGGCTTCTTGAGTGAAAGGTCCCGGGTTCGAATCCACCCCCCGGGCCAACACCTTTTCTTCTTTTTTTCTTTCAAAATATATTTTCATATGTTCATATTTATTATTAATAATTGCTTTTTTGCATTTTTCGTAGAATATCTTAAATTAGTGAGCATGGGAAAGTGGAGGTTTGGTAAGATTAGGTGCGGTCATGTATCTTTACATTTTCCCCTCTCAAATTCCGAGCGCGAAACGCTCGCCGTAGGTGATGACGACTTCCGCCGTATTTACTATTATGATCGCCATGTTTTCGTGCGAGATTCCATCTGTGGGACTTTCAATTCAACAATAGCTCTGCCAGTTTTTTTCTGGCTTGAAACCTACCAGCAAATGTCTTTCGACGCTCCTATTTCATCCTCTTTAAGACTCCATTAAATGGAAGCTCTTATTCTGATAAGTCTTACTAGTTACAGTGTCTTCAAAATAAGAACGTAGCACAGAGCAGAGAAACACCTATTGACTGGATTTGTCAAAGGCAAAAGAAGTAGCTTATAAACTTATCAATAAAATAGGTATCATCTGGAATTTTGTCTCACTGGTCATATTCACGCTCTAGTGCACATCTAGCAGGCTGGCTGGTGTAGCATATGTAGTTCAGCCGGAAAGCTATCAAATTATAGTCAGGTTCCATATCGGTGATAAAAAGAGTGAGAACTCAATCCTCATTCTTGTGTTTCGGTGGGCGTGGTTAAATATGAAGAACCCTTCTTTTGATGTTAAAAATCATAATTTTAATGAGCCAAACATTGCAGTTTTATATTTGTTGTGTTTGGAACGTAAACCATAATTTCTTTGAAAAAGGATCTATGGAAATGAATTGGACGTTTCGAAGAAGTAATGGCAAATTGTCTGAGTAGTGTAGAGAGCAGGTTTCACCAACCTAATTTGCATCTCGGTATGCAAATTTTACCATGCAAATTTTTTTTTCTCTAATTTTTCATTTTTTTTTTTGCATACAATTAAATTTTGGATGTGTAATTTGAATATTTTAAATGATAATGTGTTTATTAAGCTGATTAATCTATCTAAGGGTGTTATGCATATGATTAGAACATATATTTAATTTGTAATAACATTTAGGTAGCATCTTTGAAAATTTGGAATTCTCTATCATTTTCTGTATTTCTTCGTTGCTCAGAGACAAGCGAGCCAGGTTTTCAGCTGAACTTCGATTGAGGGCGAAAGGTCACCGCAGCGTTGGACCTTACACTGCTGGGATATTTCTCCAGAAAGGAAGATGCAAGAAATATTCCCACTGCCTATCTACATAGGAAACTAAAGAGAAGAAAGTTTACCTATAGTTGGCAATCATTAGTACCGTCGCCTCTCAGTCGGACAAAAATTCATTGTTTTGAGCACGTTCAGCTTAGAAATACAAAGACATGTGAAAAATATCAATTCTGACCAGAATTGACACCTTACGTCCCTTTCCCCGTCTCCGGGGTATGGCTAACCAGTGAGCCTATAACGAAAATGATGCTTCGAGACGCGGAAGGATATGTGTTTTCTGCTACATTTTACATTTATGTTGTTATGTCTATGTACACCCATAGAGAAAGTTTGTTTGGGTCTCCGTTTGCTCTATCACTACTTTTAACGTGATTCGGGTCCCTTGTAACTAATTATCAGTGCATTTATGAATAAACAAACACAGGAACTAATTTCAGATCAATCGTGCTGTCTAGCGCATGCCGATGGAGTCAAGAGGCAGCTGTGACGTGTGCTGTACTGGAGTTGCAGTACAAGCCCTGTTTTCTTTTTCTGTTATCTTCCTCCCTTCATGATGTCATCTCGTTGTAAATACAGTAACCCCTCCCCCATATATCTAGTTTATAATTGTATATTTTGTACTGTCACATCTTTCTTCTTTTCATATTATTTTGTCCTTTATTTGCTTTGTTTTCCTCACCAGTTAGCTCTTTCCCGCTAAGTTTGTTTTGATTTAGTTTGCCGATATCTCCCGTCAGAGGGAAGCATCGGTCGAGAGGAGAATTTGAAGCAACCTGTCTGTTACATTTTCTTTCTTTTTTCTTCTTTTTAATTGTTTTAAGAAGTGTTTTAGTGTTTTATGTATGTAATATCATGTATTTAGTATGTAAGTATAATTACTCAGTGGCTGAACTCATGACATTGAGTCAGTATAATGTAAATATTGTTTTAATATCCGAGTTGGCCAGTGCCTTGTGACAGGTGGCAACCCTGACACACAGGTGTAGTGAGTTTCTCTCTGCCTGTTTGGTGTTACGAGAGCGAGTCCCATCGGAGACCACAAAAATACAACCTGAGGTACGAAAAGCCAACAGCCACCTCGGTAGTGCTATCTTAGTTTCGAGACAATCAACATGTCGTGAAAGTTACTAGTTGTCTGAATAGAGACTCGTACTAACAGACATACTGCTCAAGTGTTAGAGCCACATTATCAAACTGTGTGTTTTGTGATATATCCAAAGTGGTAATTGGAAAAGTGCATTACCAAAAGCACCTCACAAGTAAACAATCTTATGTGCTACAATCTTATATAATGAGTGATCAAACAGTACATTGAATCACCATAAACTCACAAATACCATTTATTTGGTGTTATATATTTTTTTTTATTCAATATTATCCATTTGGCTTGCACCGAATCATACCGCGCACTGTCAATGGAAATGTGTGGCATCCAGTGAGTAAACATGCCAATGTTAGAAGATGGATGATTCGAACTTGACTTTGTGTTATTAAGTACCCATTTACACAAATCACCGCAGAGTATCTTGGAACTTGTGAATTCATTCTTTTCAATGACAAGCCACCACAAGTTCACCTTGTCAAAAGGTACATTAGTCACCTTACGCGTAGTCAACAAGAGTGCTAACGCTATAACCGTTGCTAAGTCACAGTATAACCAGTTGTGCTACTAAAACTGGAAAAAACATTTTTTTTTTAACGACTTTGTGTGCTCCAGAACTTTCAACTCGTGGACTGTAGGTCCCATCCTTGGAACTCTTTACCAGCGTGTGAAACCCCAAGTGACCCCACTCAGATGAACACTGCAAGTTTCACTTCGGATAATGTAACCTTGTGTATATACATAAACAATAGCCAAGTGTAACTTCAATCTAGTGACGTCACATAAATTGTGTGTTTCAAAATTACCGGTAAACGTCATGAAAGTGAGCTCACCAAAAATAGTGTTGTTTGTTGTGTGAATGTAAATAATTCAACAGGTACAAAGGAATCATGCCTGTTATTAAGTGTATGTAAATAGTGTCTTTCATACATCTCTACTCTTTCTAAAGTCATCAACCTCGTTTGGAATAAATCTAATTAAGTATCTCTACTGGAATTACATAGTTTATCTTCACTTCTTCTATGGTCACCTGTGCTATCCTGAGTGTGCTCTTCACAGAGGTGAGTACTGTAAATTTAGTGCAGCATACATGTTACTATGTTTTCAGGCTTCCTAGGTTGATGCAGACGGAAGGTGGATCTGAAATTATTTCACCTTGCTTTGAAAGTACTTCATCAGAAATTACATTGCTATTCTTGCAGTCATGTGTAACCTACTAACCCCTGAGAGTAACATATCCAAGGCGAGATATGTGGTCTCTTGACCTTCTTTGTATTTTTAATTAACGATCTCACGCATCTCCAGTAATTAATATTTCTGTAATTAAATTCAAGGCGCCCCTATTAAAGTAAATGAAACTGGAGATCTTTTGTGTTGATAACCTCCACTAATCCCTTGTTTGGAATTTAAAGTAATAATTATAACTTGCGTGAGATATCATTAGGTTGAGGTGGAATTAATTAACTTTATTCTAAATTTTCGTGCATATCATTAGCATCAACACCTCACCTTGTCATTTTTTGACATACTTGGTATAGACCTCTACATTTCTTGGTGCTCCAACGCGGGAGTGTTCACATTTCTTGGCACCACAATGTGGGTCTCTACATTTTCTTGATCACCCAACGTAGGGCTTTACATTTTCTTGGACGTCCTACGTGGGGCGTTTACAGTAGGTAGGCCCTACGTACGCTCTTTGTGCTGTTTGTGATATTATAAAATATCTATGAATTCTGGACATCGGATGTATGGATCCTTTTATATTTTTATGATAATTATTTTCCCTACGAAACACATAGTTATACTATCCGTAATTTGTGTTTGTGTTTTCTTCGAAAGGTAGAGATGATTCACGACTGTTCGTCGTATCGTTGTACAGAACTTGCAGAATGGGAGTAGTAATTCGCCATATAAACCCTCTGTTGTATGATTATTCATTTATCTGTGTACAGATGTAACTGTAAAATGCAAATAAATCCAATTTCACTACTTGTTACCAAATGGAGAATTTTGTTGGAAAGAGTTGTACGACTATCATTAAGCGTTTTTCCACTTTTGAAAGACAAAGGACTCGAACAAAGGCTATTTTATTCCTCTCTAACTACACATTAAAGGTTATTCACGTGTTCGTTCATTAACGATAGTTTTTGGATCAGTAATGGTAGATGTTACGTCGGAGGCCTCCGTGGAACAAACAATAGTTATCGTCCTTGACAGTGAAACGACCGGGGATTGGAGAGAGAAATTGCCGGTTGTGAAGTCGTTCTCAAAGGCGGATGATTACAGGCGTTGGATCCAAGGGAACGTGATCTCAGCAGAATTCTTGCATTCTTCCATAGCATCATCGTGTTGCCTGCCTCCTTCGCTGGCTGGCTCTTGAGATTTTCTTTTGGTCTCTCTCTGCGAAGAATCCCAAGCATCTTTGTCGTTCTGTTTGCTCGAGATGATTCGTTATTGCAGTGGAGATACATTACGGACACGATTCACTTTGTATTATTGCGAGACTCAGCAAACCAGTCTCAAGTGTTATTTCAATTGTTTATTTGGAAGTTTGCAAAACATCTTGAGAACAAACTTGTTGTTTTCTATCTCTTTCTTCGTGTTTCTATTTGTCTCTCCAACTCGCAACCTCTTTCACGGAGTTTGGTGTCATTAAAGGTGCAATCCTAAGGGTGTAGTTAGACGGTGCCGTCTTTTTGTTCATTGTTTGTTGGCATGCAACATGCCTCTTCCTTCGTCGCCAAGTCGTTTAGTGTATACGAAAAGGTTTCTTGCACAAAGTGGATATGTCAAGTAAAATGATGCAGCAAAGACCTAAGTGAAACTGCACTTATAATGTCTTCTTCAGTCCCCTTTCAGACCTTTATTTTTCCCAATGGGAAAACAAAACTTCATCTGAACCTAGAATGTAAGTTTGCACGCTAGAAGAACGGAATTCCGCCCGAATTAAGCGGAATATTTCATTGTACAATAGCAGAAAGAGGGCCCACTTTTTTTTAGAGTGGATTTTCATAGGAGAAATTTCCGCTCGAAAAATGATTTTACAATGTGAATTCAGATAAAGTTTTTATCTTTTAAACATGACAAAGAAGGAAATAAAATGTTAAAAATGTAAAAGGAAGCATTTATTCGTAAGTAGGGAAAAACAAAAGTCATGTTCGAATGAATGAAAAAGAGTAATAATTTAAAGCTTGACTTCGGTGGGATTTGAACCTACTACCTTCCGCTCAGCAATCCAACGCCTTATACCCTATGCTAGCCGGACACTGCGAGAGAACGCCTACGAAAGATTCTCTTTAGTCTTGGCCAGATACTTGAGAGCAACATTCGAAAATTTCTTTAATATATCTTACTCCTGACCGTTTCTGGTGTTTTTGTCACTGAGAAAAGTTATCAGGTCGTCTGTTGGCATCTTTTTAACTAAACGCAATAACTTATCAGTAGAACATGGTCTTTCGATAACCTTCGTAGTAACAAATGACGGAGAACACACCAGTGCCCCCGATGCATTATGAGCCACTCTAAAATGATGAGAAGTCGCCCTTTCAAGTTTGAAGAAATTACACCCGTAAAGCATCGGAATCCTATCTAAAAAGATCATATTTTATATGCAAGACGAGATCATTTTGTTGAAAACCACGAAATTCAATAGTTTCTCGATTAAATCACTTTCTCCGACGAAAAAGAAAACAGTGAAAAATTCCGCTCTTGTTATTTTCCTTATCTGAGTGAGCTAACTTGAAACATCGCGTTAATTTTTCTTTAATTCTAGACGATTAATATCAGTGATTTGAAAAACAACTTAAAAGTAGCTGCCGGTGTTTTTATGACAAGAAAATAAAAAAAATCGAAGTCCAGAAATCTACCTAATTGTAGAGTTCCCTTATTGTATCTCGGAGAGTGATATTTTTGTAACGCAATGGGAACTGAACTATTAATCTTAATATTAATTCTCGTTAATAGATGTTGCACACGGGAGGGACATCTTGGCGAATTTGGAAAATATTATTTAAAGGCACGCGGCAATATTTTTATCCACAGCTGTGCCAGCCATTACGTACAACTAGTCGCAAGAAACAAAGTGTCATTGTCTCAAAAAAAATGAAATTTTCGACCGATCCTGCTCGGACGGCGTTTGATTATTGACTGAAACTTGTTTTGCTTTATTATTCTTATTCTAAAGGCAGGAGGTATTCTCTGAGTCTTATGTTATCATAATGTACAACACATTTCTGGCGATGTTATAATTACACACGATAAAATTATTTTTTTTGTGTGGTAGACAGAGAATATTCTTCTTCTCTATTCAGCAAATGTATTCAGTTCCGCGGTTCAAGGTGTTTGTTTTGAGAGACGACAAAGTGAATTATGTTTGCAAAGCGGATGAACTGGACACCACTGAATAATTTATTTGCTTCTGCCCTTTGAGGTGAATGTGATTACGTAGGCATTTGTAACATGAATTAATTTTGCTGCTGGAGGAATATATTTAAAAAAAAAAAAAAATGATTCATTGTTGGTTTCAACAACAATGAATTGTGTTATCATTTATGTCTGTCATTTTGGTTTGTGTATTTATTCGTTTGGTCGTAACATTCCTCGTCAGTATAAAATGTTTTAATTGTGAACACCTGCGCAGGAAAACCCCATTCGTTTAGTTTAGCCATGACTTCCTAATCGATTAACAAAACATGTTTCTGAAGCTCGTTTAGACAAGAGACTACAAACGAGGGGAAGAACCTTCCGGATACTTACAACACAGGATTGCCAACTTAACACAAATCAATATTCTTTTTTTTTTTTTAAAAAAAAAGGAGGTTGTGACCAGTACAGAAGAACTTAATATGTTCCCAATTATTAACTTTGTATTTTAAAATGAAACTGTAAGATCTATGTTCTCGCCTTTTCCGTTGGATTGAATTAAAATTCATTTATACAACTTTGGCTGAAGCTGGGATTGGGTATAGGAAATGATGAGAAAGACAGCGGCCAGGACCTTACTTCAGGTGTTATCCCGGCATTTAACTGGTGAAACTGAGGGAAGCCCTGGAAAATTAATTCAGGATGGTCGGCCGTGAGGTCACCTTTTTCCATATTGGTGTTTCTAAAACATGATCTTACGTAGTTGAAGCATTCCTAAGCGAATCCAGATATCAAGAAAGTCGGAGTAAATATCTCATGAACTGTGCACGAACGATTCCAACTTGTATTCTGAAAAATTGTAGGGGGAAAATTTTCCAGCGGTACAGCCAGCCCCAACTTGAAATTTGATTTTTCTCCCCTATGAATTATGTACGCAAATCTTCAAAATGTGTGTCCAAACTATTCGGACAAGGACGGGCAAGGAATTAAATTACCTGGGCCCGCAGGGCAAGGAACGTTTCAATCGGATTTAATGGGAAGCTGGGTAAATGGTAGCCGCCATTTTGAATTCCCAATATCTCACTTATTAATTGTGCACAAGTGCTAAAAATGGGTGCAGTGCTAATTGGCACAACCTGATTTTGGTGTTAACTGCCACGATATTCTTATTCGCGGATTTATCTTACGTCATCAACGTACTCATTCCCACATACCTGACGTAAGCAGCTTAGGGTTGCCAGACGACCAGAATTTGACGATAATGTCCTTCGTCCACGTAAAAATTAAACGAAAGCTGACATGATCATGGACTCTCTCAGCGGGCAGCACAATTTGTTGTCCCCTGGATTTTGAAAAAGAAAGTAATATTTCGTATATCTGTTATAATTTAAATAAAATACGGATGTATTTTACTAGTAGCTAGATTTTGTAATTCTGCAGATAATTTTTCTGATGGTCGTCACGAGCTTCTGATTAGCAGTACAGAATAGTAATGTCTGTAATATGGGGTGTTACGAGATTCTGTATTTTCAGCATGGAAGCATCTATACTTATCATTATTTTATAAATCCCAGAGCGTCATTATTTCTACTGTTGAGGTTATAGTCTAAATTTAGTAATCAATGGTCTAAACAAACCTACTGTAATTTAAACTATTTCAAGAATTTGTTATTCCTTTGGGACTAACATTATTGTTGTTATTCTGTTCTAAATTGTCCTGATTTTGTCAGTTGGTCGATTAATAAAACGTAGACCAGAACAACTCTTAACTCAATGACATCACATTTGAGTTCCTAGTATCTACCCTGTTGATAATAATCGACTTACGGATAATCTAAAGCAACGATCTCCAACAAAAGACGGCAGCACTATCTCCGTATATGTCTAATGTATTCTTATCGTTGCACGAAATTTCCTTGTTGTTCCTACAAATTCAAGCCTAGAGAGTTCAAACTTTCAGGGAAGAAAGTTCATAGTCAATTGAAGAGCATGATCGATGCCGATTGTTTATATTCGTTTTCCTTCATTGTTGAAATCGCTTCATTTTTGTTGTGAATATAACAATGAAGAATCGATCATGCTCTTGAATTGGTTATGAACTTTTTTCGCTGAAAGTTTGGACTCTCTAGGCTTGAAGTTGTAGGAGCAGCATGGAAATTTCGTGCAACGATAAGAATACATTAGACATATACGGAGACAGTGCTGCCATCTTTTGATTGAGATTGTTGCTTTAGGCAAAGACACATTTATATTAATGGATCGTTGATTATTTATCGATAGAAATTTATTATGTTTACGATTAAAAGAAGTCAATTTTCAACTTCCAGTTGAACGCCCTGTACCTCGAAAGCGAACCAGGATGTGAGCAGTGATTAAAATAACTCATTTTCCTGTTTGGCCCATAGCAATGCGCGCCTGTAATATTTCACACCAATTACACATTGTATAATGTTGCCCAGTTGTGACGTCCTTGCTTTCAGATGTGGTTTTAAGTTACCACACTGCAAAAAAAAATAGCTGTGTTAATTCAACACAATACGGTGTCCCAGCGTGACTACCACTTTTGTGTGTTAAATCAACACAGCACATGGTGTTGATTTCGGTACTGTGAAAAAAAAGTTACGGCTGCAGTGAGATTTGAACATGCAATGCTCACTTAGAAGTCGAGCGTCTTACCGAATTCGCTAAATCGTCAGACAGAAAATGCACCAGACGCAAACGATTTTTAGTAAACAACATTTGAATTAAACGACTACACCATAGATTTAAACAGTGTAGGGGATCAAATATATGTTGCTGAATCCACAAAACTAACTAAGTTACTTACACGATTTATCCCATGGTTTAATCATTTCCTATTTGTCAATTGAGAACCAGAATTCCCATTCATTGAGAATATTCTGTTTCTATTAAAGCAAGCAAGATGGCGACAGCCAAACACTTCAGCAACATTACTGCTTTCTTATCGTAACATGTCAAATGCCGCGCTTGCTTTCATAGGAATGGAACATATTATCAATGAATGGGAATTGATCCCTAATTGACCAATGAAAAAGTGATTAAACCATGGCATAAGTCGTGAGAGTAACTTTGTTTGTGTTTGAGGTTCAGCAAATTTTTTTTATCCTCTATATTGTTTCAATCTAGTGCTCTTTCTGTCTGACGATTTAGCGAAGTCGGTAAGACGCTCGACTTCTAACTGAGCAACCTATGTTCAAATGTAGCTTCAGCCGTAACTTTTTCCTTCTCCCAGTACCAAAATCAGCACCATGTGTTGTGTTGATTTAACACACAAAAGTGGTAGTCACGCTGGGACACCGCATTGTGTTGAATGAACACAGCTATTTTTTACTGTGCAGTTATGTTATTGTTCTTTTTAATATTTAATGTCATATCTAAAATATATATGCACAAACATTTTATTTCATACGATTGTATTCATTATCATTTGGACACTAGAAATTTAAAAGGGAGGGAGCGGAGAAGGAGGACATAAGTACAGGAGTGGTGTTTGGGGACTATTACAAGTAGTGCGGGAACGTTTTATTTAAATTTATTTTTCCTCTCGCCTGCAGGCTGTAGACTTGTAGATTGTTGAAGAGAATAAAGGGCGTATATCCATAAACATGTGTTTTGAACGTAACACAAAACCTTTCGCTTGCATTTGTGTAATTGTGAGGCTGGATGTTTTAACGAATGAAGATATGCAAAAAGTGTCTTCAGAAACAGAAACATTTTTTTTATGAAAGTAATGTTATTAATAACACATATCATCGCTACAAAAAATACATAAATCATAGATTTTTTATGACACACGACAATAAATATATAAAATATTAGTGGAAGGCTATTCTTTTGCATGGAAATTATTCTGTTCCTCTCAGACATGGTATGCACATCGTAAGAACATACCTGATTGAAATAAAAATGAGATGGTGAATGAGATAGTGAATGTGGTAGTAAAGAGGAGGATCCCATATAACAACCCTGAAGGGTTCTCTGAAACCTATGCTTTGATTGCCATAGTTGCCAGATCGGTGGCAGTGAAAAAATCACGAGTAAAAAACACCCTTTGGAGCCAGGCTGGGGAAAAGGAGTAGATTACTTCATGCTTCGAAGTCATTTGATTTGACAGGAATCATTCGTCTTTTGATGCAGTGTTGCTTTCGTGGGAGTGTTTCCTTAACGAAATAGAGTTTCGAAATGCTCGACTTGGCAACACTGTTTTCGTTTCTGTAGGCTAGTGTCCATCCATCTCTGCTCCACCCACCTTGTCTGTATCGCTCGTTGTGTGTAGCGAGGTGAAGTTATTCCACATGCCGTGCCGCCTTCCTTTTTCCTCTCTTCTCTTCCAGACTGACTCACTAATTGAGTGCGTTGAAAGCCCCTTTGGGTGTTGCGACCTTTTATTAAAAGAATCTTTTTTAACTTTTGAGAGGCGAACACCAACGAATATTCATGTACACAGTTCGTGAACTCGAGGTGTGTATGACTCGCAGACAAGTAACAGGAAGTATGCAGCAATAAAAAAAAAAGAAGTTGTTCTGGCGGCAATGTCACTTCCAACAACTATTACTACTACCACTACTACTGCTGCTTTGCTTATGGAACTCGCAAGTTCATCGCCACTGTAACGACCGTTCGCCATTGGATGGATTATATCCTGAGCAACATCAAACCAATTTTCACCACGAGCACCATCTTCTCGGAAGATCTCTTCTAATATTGATTCCGAAAAACGTCTCGGTCTTCCCAACGGCCTCTTTCTCTCCTGTTTTCCAGCCACGATGAAATTTTATCTTCGTTTCCCCCCACCCCATATGCGAGCTACATCGCCTGTCCATCTTAGTCGTTGCGATTTCAACAGCAGGTGAATCGCACAGTCCGTGAAGTTCTTCATTATGTAGTCTCGTCCAATCTCCGGTCATCTCGTCCCGTTTTGGCTCGTATATTTTTTCTCAAAGCCTTATTTTCAAACACACGTAATTTATGTTCATCTGCCAGAGTCTTACTCCAATTTTCGCAACTGTAAAGTATTACCGGTGAAATAACCGTTCCGTATATTTTCAGTTTCAACGTCCTTGATATTAATTGCGAGATTAAGAGTTTCTGAACTGAATAGAATAAACATGCGTTGTCCGATGCTAAGCTACCTTTTATTTCTTCCGTGACCTCGCCCAAGTATTGCTCATTATTTAATTGTTATGTCTCTATTTCGTTCATTCCCTGTGTTTTCAGCTTGTTAACATGTACCGGTATTTTGTTTTCTCTGCAATCACCTGTAGACCTATCTCATCGCAAGCCTCTACTAAGATATCGGTGTCACTTTGTATTGCATTTAAATTTCCCTCTCCTGTATCTACCTCGTCCGCGTATACGAACAGTTCACTCAAGCTATTCAATGTTAGTCGGTGCTAACATGAACTGTCTACTGCTGGCATGAGCTATCTACGCTTGTTAGAAATTACGCACCCCTGACTGTGGACTCACGATTATCACTGGAAGGGGACGCAGGTTCCAGTCGTATTGCCAGATATAATAACGGAGGTTTACCTCAGTGTCACCTGGCGTGCTGGAGTAGTACATAGACCTCCCTCTACTTCGTGCGGTAAAGTGCTCGTCCATGGACATCATCCCCAAAGCCGTAGTTGCTTGTGTAGCCCCTGTTAAATAAATAATGAAAATAAGAAGCTTTCCTAGGGTTTTCAGGTTTTAGAAACATTGAAATTCGGATTTTAGGCCTATCCAAGGTCGGTTTTTGTTCAAAGCGCAATTTCTCTTTTTCTAACTTCTTTGTGATTTTGTTATACGATTTTTTTTTTTTCAATAACTTTTGCTTTTATGGAACAAGACGCTTGAATTTCTATATATTTGATGTTTCATTTGGGTATATAAAGGAAAACCCAAAGCTGGACTTCGTACAGCGTCGCACATGCTCTAATCTGTATTGGAGAACTCAGGGCAGAAGGGGGGGTAGCAAGACTGACAGCTGGGGTTCTTGAGGGGCGAGGACACTCACGGCATTTTTCTATTGTGCCAAATAGTGTTTATGCGAAGTTTGGTGTGTAAAGTCCACCAGTATGGAAATCATTTTTTAAACATTTAATTTTAAAATATAGGTTGGCACCATTGACAATTGAGGTGACCCTGGAGAATGTTTGCCTTGTGGTAGAAATGGTGCCGATCCATCGTTTTTGTGTGGTGCGATGACAGACAGTCTCACGTTTCATTTTTGTTTGTAAAGAAAACCATTGCATGTAAGAAAAAAGAATTCGTACGAGTAGTCGGGGTGTGAAAGGTGGAAATCCCTTTCGCAAATTCAAGTGTTTCTCTTGGTCCTGCCAACGAAATTTAATTACAGTTGCTGGAAGCTTCTCTCCTTCTCCGTAACCATTCCTAAAACAGACATTATTCCCACTCGACAGAATTTATTGCTAGGCGAGTGAATTTTATTACTTGCAAACACAGCTGATTTATTCCTGTGTTTTGCTTCTATCTGTTGTTTCAAGAGAGGTTTACCTACAGAAAAAGAATTTAAAAAAAAAGACAAGGAAAATGGAACCACAAATTTATTTGACGTTGCAAATGATGAAAATGAAAATAAAGTAAACGTTTTTGCAAACTGTCTCTAGTTACGACGGTGAGGAAATGCAATCGTTGGCAGTATTGTTTACGTGTACGTGTAGTAGCGCGAGGTTATTGGTAGTACCAAAAGATGGCAGCACTATATTTGACAAAGGTTTTGCTTTCTGTTACACATTATATTTTCTTTCGCTTCGAAATGTTAGTGGTGGATCAAATTATTTTTTGTGCAGAACAAAGTGCTGCTATACAGTGATTCTGCCAGACCCCCTTGTGGGGGGTGTCACCCCCCAAATTCTCGAGAACACCTCCCAACTTGAAAAGAGTTGTCAAGAATCGATAGAAACCGTGCAAAACTCCACTTACACCCTCCAGATTTTGACTATACAACACCCCCCCAAACTCAAAATCCTGGCGGAATCCCTAGTGCTATATTAAAGAGTTGAGCTAAGATTTATTGCAATGACAGAATTGAGGCACAGTCTATCATCTCTAATTTATACAGGAAATTCTTGTTATATCGCAGATGTCGAGGGACATATTTTACACGCGAATAGTAACCTATCTCCGTTAAATGAATATTGTAACGTAAAATGAGTCAAACACTGCACTCTACAATAACTGGAAAACAAACTGCAGAAGTGCGGTTACGATAAAATAGCGGACAAATTACGCAGGTTTCAATAATGCATCATTGGAATGGTTACAGATGACGCATTTAACTGATACGTGTCTGTACTGTAATTAAAAAACTAAAGTAGTATTTAATGAATAAAAAAAAAATGGCTCTCTTACTAGAGAGGTGTTAATTATAGGATGCTCAACTATGTTAAATTTACGTGAGAGCTTGCATGAAAAACCAGTCTTTCACACGCAAATCATTATCACTATGTTAATTGCTTCTCAGCTATTTACATTTCGTTCCTGTGTTCATTTGCAATTCACAGTGTTCGAATACCTATAACAGTATACAGAGAGTTCTGGAAGGGAATACCAATATTCAGGTAAATACTGGTTATGGGCCATTCTAAACAATAAAATTCCCATGACCAACCATGTGTGGTTTCGAAGCTAATATAGCTACTCACAGGTATCGTTACAAACTTAATAATAATCACGCAAGGGAAGTATAAGTTGTGCAAATGGTAATCAAAGTCTTATCCAAGGAATATACAGGGTGTAACAAAACTCGACTAATTTCGCAGATTTATTTCTGACACTAAAGCAAAAGAATTTTTTCTTTGTCATTTACCTCGGGCTGGTACCTTTAACTTAGGCCTGGCTGACGCCTTCCCGCATCCTTTCCCCTCCCTTATTCCGGCCTGAGCCTTAGATGCCTAAAGGGTATCAATATAATTCAGTTCAATTATCATTTACCGAATCCTGCTTCGTTTTCGAAATATAGAATCTTAAGAGTCCAGTATTCTTGCAATGCTAACTAAAAGGACTTTTTCAATCGATAGATCACAAGTACTGGCCGCCCCCGGAATATTTACGGTACCTACCATATCTGGCGGATATTTCCACTTATGTCTATGCTCTGACAACGAGAATTACATTCGAGCATCTTCGGCTAACTTCGGCAATCAGTCCAAATGTTTTCTTCTGTAGGACGTGGACGGCTTCGGAATTGGCCGAAATTGTTCGATAGCATTCTCGTTGTCAGAGCATAGAGATGAGTGGAAATATCCGTCTACCACTGGAAGATCCTGGTAGATTTACTCTTACAAGGCCGAAACTTGAACTCTGCAGAACAGTGAAGATACAAATGTAAATGTGGAGAGGACTTAACATACTTTGAAGGACCAGCCCTTGTTGGCACTCGCAGCCCTTGAATTCAAATTGACAAGGATATACAACGGTAGGATGAAATTAATGGCTATGCGGATGAGAATGGGTGGGTGTAGTCAAAAATAGATACAGTATGAAAAAAGACCCACTACATTTAAAAGTCATACGAAAAACAATATATTTTTGGTTGCAATTTTAATATTTTTTAAAAAAAAGAAAGAAACGACCGTTATCAAGATCTTAAACATGTTTCGGAAGAGTTGAAAGGGGAGAATAAACAAAATGCACCACCTGTGAAATATGTTTGTTTTTTCACTTCCTGCCTGGTGCATGAAACTTCTTTTCTTCTTTTTTTTTAACAGCTTGCAGCAGGGAAGGAAACTCAGCACTTGTCGTAATGTTACGTGTGTGTGTGCGTCGGCCTTGCATTTGAGAATTAAGCTTCATTTTGTTTGTGGTCGTATGAATGATACGTGGAACGGACAGCATATCACGAACGACACGGACTACCTCACCTACCAGAGGATCAGATATGGCGGACACCAACAACCACCAGCTGGAGGAGGCTTCTATGTTTGCCGCTGGGCATGGTTTACGTTTTAAACCCCTTTCTTTTCCTGTGATCACGCTAGGGGCTGCGATGACACGCATATGCTCGTGCCCTTCTATGTGTTTTAGGGGTGGGAACTTCCTTTACTGATCCCCCACTCCCATTTTATTGCTTTAGTATTTTCAATAGATATTCATATCAATAATAATCAGTGATACAGACCCAGCTTCCCCTTTTGGGATAAAAATCAGTTGTAGTAAGGACTCCCCCCTACACACTCTCTTTTGTTGTTGTGGAGGCGTGATATATCGTCTTTCTTTCTAATACAAGCTAATCAGCAAATCACAGGCTTTATAAACCAGTTTAGTCTCCGTACGTGTTTAAAAAAGAAGCACTGTGGGAAGATATGTTAAGGACAGTGATATTTAGTGATCACATTATACTGACTTGTCAAATTAAATTAGAGTAGCAATTTAAAATTTAAACAATATTGTAGGCCTAAATGTTTCCAGTGAATTATTATGTTATTTATCACTAAAAGAAAAAAGGAAAATAAATTGATATGTACTTTCAGTGGCGCATTCTTGGGGTATTTGGACTGTTGGAGTATGACCGTAGCAGATGAACATAAACTACGAGTGTTTGGAAATAAGGTTTTGAAAACGAAATACGGGCTGAAATTGGACGAGATGACTAGAGAATGGAGGAGACTACATAATGAAAAACCCTACGGACTGTACAACTCATTCGATGTTGTAAGAATAATGAAGTCGTGACGATTAAGGTGGGGAGGCCATGTAGCTCAGCTGGGGGAAAACGAAGCGTATATTCCATCTTGGTTGGAAAGTCGGAGGGAAAGAGACCGTTGGGAAGACTGAGACATCCTTGGGAGGACAGTATTAGAAAGGGTTTTCGAGAAGTATATATTCGTGATGAGAACTGGCTTGACGTTGCCCAGGATGGAATCATACATGGCGAACGTTTGTTACTGCGGCGATGAACTTGCGAGTTCCGTAGACGGGGTAGACATTGTCCATCGATTTTTTTATAAATTTATTTAATTATTTTTTATTTTGACTTTCATCACCAAAATATCAATCATTTGTTTCCTTATGTAACAAACAGGCTATAATTAATGTAAAAGAAATGTAAGACAATGGTATATATCCCTAACTACATTCAGAATTATTTTAAATCCTCCTATTAGCTCCAAAATGGCTGCTTTTCGTTCACGGTGCACTCTAGCGACATCAAGTACCAGCAGACGACGCAGGTGTCGCCTGAGATATTCGAGCTGGGAGACGTTTTTCAAACTTTCGGGTGCATATGTGTGGTTGCACTCAAGGTTTATAAAGTGTTTATAAGGACCCGGGGAGCAAAGTAGAGTTTTATTAAATTCTTGCCTTCTTGTACGTATAGTGTTGCGTTTAAACAGTGTTTCTTTCCAAAGCACGAAGAATAAGACCCCGAAAAGTTCTTTAGAATAGTATAGAAATATTCTCATATCTCCGGAAAGGACAAAAATACCCCCGGAGGTGTGTAAATAATCCCTCTTCGGAAAGTGTATTCTGAAAGAATTTTGAATATTTGAAGCATTAAATAAAGCACAAACATTAAAATCTTTTAAAACTCTAAATTAAGTTTCTATATCTAATATTCATGAAAGTGCAAAATCGTCAAGGGATCACCAGCTCAATCGGACACAGATTTGATCATCGGATTGTCGAGAGGTCTAGGTCATTTGGGTCAAATTTCGGCTCGGGAGAGCACCAGTAGTGACTCTATTTCAGCTCTGGCTGGATAAAAGTTTGAGAAGCATTCATTAACTATGTAGTGTTTACATTAATTACAATTTGTACCAAATTGATTAAATGAAAATATGTGCCCCCCCCCCTTTTTTTTTAAAGAAAAAAATATATTTTCGTTAAGTGAGAACTTTGTAAAAGTTTTTTAATGCATTATCAAGGAGAAAGGTAATTACAGAAATTCCCAACCGATCTTCAGAAGCAGAATAGAAAAGTTTAATGGTTGGACTCAGAAGTTCTCCCTCCTTCTCTCTTTAAATGAGGAATTAATCGTTGTTTTTTTGGTCTTCGAGCAGAAGTTCCTCTCCAAGTTTGAGTGCTAAGTTTTGTCAGCACAATAGAGCATAAAGCGACTGGTTACTACAAGTGGTTTGGTTGGAGGCTGATATAGGGTAACCCATGTCGTAAGTTATTTTTGTTTTCATTTTTCGGGGACTTAATCTCCAATAACCACACAAAGTTTGCATTAAGTTTTAATCGCTTGTGAAATTCAATACGCTGGTAACATTAGAGCATTTTGAAAAGAAACTCCATTATCTTTTTTTTTTTTAATACACTTAAATCACCACAATATGGTGAAAGAGGTATCTTTTTTTTCGTTTTTTCTTCTTCTTGCATTTCTTATAGGAAATTTTAAACCACTAAATAGCCGATAACAGCTTTGGGGTTGAGGAATAACAATGACTTTGGATTCTGTTCAAGCTTTCTCAGATAGAACTTTCTGGAAAAGTTACAAAGAATACTTCTCTCCCTCCCGCTAGATTATAAACGTATTGTCATACATGCGGATCCAAAATGTAAGTTCTATCTGTATTGTAAAAAATATATTTGTTTTTATGCCATACAACTTCATAAACTACTATCTTCTTGCAAGGCTGATTGTTTAAATCAAAGTTATTTAAATCAAAACAAATCTTATTCATAATAAAAATGAAGTTCAGGATTTCTACTCATTATGTGGTCCGAATCGCCCTCAAATTAAATCCAATCCAATCCAAAGTGATGCGCCAAGAATTTTAACAAACTATTTGATTGGTTCATTTCATGTACAAGCGAAATTTTAGAAGAGAATGTAGAAACCAACTCACATTATAATTTTGTTTGTATTAGGCATTTGTTTATCATGACAATACAGATGAAAACGTTGAGCCTTCTGGGTAGTCTAGTCGATAGGGCGTTCGACTTCATTGCGAGCGGTCCCCGGTTCGATTCCCCGTGGGGAGCTCAACATTTCGGTGTTGATCCAACATCGCAAGGACAGTTGGGTGCTGTCGCGCCACCTAGTTTAGTTCTTGTTTTAATATGAAAGCGTACACACATAAAACAGAAAATACATTTTTGTAGACAAAGCAAACATTTTTGCTTTGTAACATTACCGACGAGGGTTGTTCGGAAAGTTCTAAGAATCGCTCAGAGATAGCGTTGCAATCGGAACAAATGCATGCGCATTACAAGGCCAAATCTATTCTGAACGTGCAGGGAAACATTCGTCGGCACTCGTCCGATAGTCTGGTTTGCAGAGGCACGGGAAGGAGAAAAAGTGTTAGTGACATGACAACATGAAAGAAAAGGAAGTTCGAGTAGTCATCAAGCTTCTGGCAAAGTAGGAACTAAATGTGACAGCCATCAAAGTCTAATTGGACACAGTGTTAGCAAGTGGACAACGCTGTTCAAACTTGGACAGGATAGTGTTGAAGATGACACCGCAGTGGCCATCACACCAATAATCGATAAAGTCCAGGATATGGTGCTGAATGACCGACGATTGAAAGTTCGCGAGATAGCTCAAGCAGTGGGCATCTCAGGGGACAGGGACACCACATTCTTGCTAAAGAACTGGGCATGAGGAAGCATTCGACGCGATGGGTACCGCAACTGCTCACACCACCCGCACATTCAGCGTTGGTCACAGGCCGGAAACTGAACGCACTTCGCTTCCAAGTTGTATCCCACCCCGCGTACTCGCCTGATCTTGCCGCCGTTGACTTCCACCTGTTCCTAAACCTTAAAAAATTCTTGAGTAACAAGAAATTTCAGCCCAATGAAGAAGTCATCTCCACAGTGACAGGTTATTTTACAGCCCTGGACGAATCGACATATTCTGCTGATGTCAAGGTACTGGAAGGACGTTGGCAGAAGTGTATTAACCTTCGAGGAGATTATGTTGTAAAATGAAACCTCAGTCACTCAGATGTTGTGTTTCTTTCTATCCGATTCTTAGAACTTTCCGAACAACCCTCGTACTTATTACACAAAATGTATTTGTATCAAACTATTTAACGTCTTTATAAGTTGCTCCGAAACAATTTATACTCAATAAAAGTAAGTTTAGTTGTTTGTATGCCGAACAATGAAAAATCCAAAACTGTGTATCCAGTATTGATTTGACTATTAAATAACTTTCACATTTTATGAAACATTGTCAGAGGGTGTTCAGGGTTGAAAACTCCAACCGAAAGTAGTTAAAATATATCTTTAGTCAAAATAAGAGAAGTCAAAATTATAATTCTGGTCTCACCTAAAATGGCCATCATTTCTTCTTAGCACGAAACTTTCATAAAATCAACTAATTAATTCGTTAAGATAGGTGAGAAGATACTATGTGTAAATGACGATATATGTCTGAAAAAAAAAACATGTGAATTAATGTTTCTGTGTAGAAAAACTTGCTTGCTAAGTATAAGAAAAGAATTTTCAATGGTGGATCAAACTGCATTCGATGAAATCAATGAAGAGCTGAGAACGAACGTTCATTGACAGAAAGCCTGGGAAGTGGTTGTTAACTTGACAGATGATGCTTCTTTATTCTGTTCTATGTGCGTAGTGTTTTTCCCCTACCTACAAATCAATGACCAGTTTCTCAGAAGAAGTTGCCTTCAAGTAATGAAATAGACTCTTACCTGCGATTTAGCAGAATGAATTATGCCTCTCGTAGGAGTGGGTGATATCGATTCAGGAGCAAATGAGAGACGGTTCTGCCTTCCTTTGTGTTGAGAGAAATTACGACACTGCTGTTCTACACACGTTACCGTAAAGAGAATTAGTGTGTGGAACTTGTCCATAGATAAAAGAAACTCTAATATAATTAAAATGCTGGTTAACTTTTTTTGCATCAGTCCTGCGTAAAATGAAAATACGTTTGTTGTCGCATCATGGAAAATACGTGGTCTCAAAGTAGATTACTTTTGCAATGGAACCTTGGTTTGGGAAAACTTTTATCTTTTCTTTTGCCTTTTAAACTGAAGAACTTACTAAAAATGATCAAGCTATTCGCAAGAGAGACGAAACCTCACCCGAATGACCCGATTGAACTGTTCTTAACCGGAGTGATGTGAGTGACAGGTGGCTCCGTCCTGACTGCAATGACCCTGATTGACTTTGTAATCCGGCAACTCGATGTTTCATATGTTGACTAACGCCACACTTGTCCGAGCACACCACTACCCCAGTCACCGGTTACTTGGACACCCCTGAGGGGGTGGGGGGGTTGTTCTTTAGGGGGATAATGACAGTATTTCTATATGGTATTACTACTATTGTTAAGTAATTTTTTTGTCGTCGAATTTTCCGTGCTGTAGAGGGAGTGCTCTTGGTCACCCACTGAAAGAAACAATGTTCAAATTACAAAATTGCCATACATTTTATATTACCAGTCCTGTTGTATTTCTTGGAAACGAATAAAATAAAACTGCCATCTCAGAAAATTTGCAAATTGCAAATTTCATTTCCCCTCTCACTAGCATTCACATTCGTAATAACTTTGCATAAAGTTTATTCTAATGTAGTTCTTTTTAAAGTGTTTTCGCTTAATGAGTTCGTTTCGTTTTTGAAGAAAGAGCAGAGTGTAGATGTAGAAGAGTGAAGTGGAGGCTGTTATATCGTAGGTGAATAAAATCTTGTAATTACGTGTGTCATTGCTACGGGCTAACGAGTTCTATTGTGGTACAACAAACAAGGGTTGATTGCATAATTAATGCAAATGAAAGCTGAGAACAGGTGCTCAAAGTGCTATTTACGCATAATATATACACATTTGCAGTAATTCATGCTGCCTTAAAAAAATAAATAACATTGGAGAGCTCTTCTTCTTCCTGGAAAAGAAAAAAAAAATATTTTGAGTACAGAGTCGAGTCATTTTATATGCACGCCTATAAATGCCAGGATGCTCTTCAGTAAATTCCGAAAAAGAAGTATAAAATGCTGTGCTGTTGCGTGCTTCTTCAATATGTAATTTAAC
>JAGDQP010008149.1:29439-42468 GCA_022664845.1 Lepisma saccharinum
AATAGGGGTTACTAAATCAAACCAATCCATACCAAATCATTCACATTAAGCTACTTCATAAACCATAAAAGAATAGCCGTTTTCCGTACTTTGTATTCGATTTACTTACTCTCTACGTTCCATCTTTTTCGGGTCCCCTTGTCGTTATTTGTTGACGACAGCACCTATAATTTTGGCTGTGAATGTTTACCTAGGCACTGTACCTACATATACGAATTTTCATCAAAATCGGGGTCCGACGAGTGTTTCCTTGTGAGACGGTTTTTGTGTGACACGGATTCTTCAGTTGAATTTACTCCTTTCACTGGAGTTTCTTGAGTTTTTTCTTTATTGGAGCCACTATTTCTTTTTAAAAATGCCCACAGAATCCATTAGTTATGGGCAGTTTCTGCAGGTAATCTTTTACCTTCCTAAATCCGATGAAAGGCAATAACAAAGCATCATTTGTTCTCCTTGCTCTGGGGCCTTCGTGTGAAAAGGCTACTCCCAGGTCGAACACCAACCATAATCACTAACATACGTAACCTCAGTGCCCAGTATAACATTGTGGTAGTGATCAAATTTCAAGAATAATTGACTGAATTAGTTGAGAAACCTTTTTTTTTTTTAACTAAGGGTGATTCTCTCGCTAGAAGTTTCAAGCTATTGTCTATAGTACGTATATATGTTATTGAGATAATGGTTTGAAAATTTATATACACTTACCGTAAACAATGCAAAATATGACCTGCTTATAACCGATGCTAAAAATGGTCTCTTTCTTGAATGTGTTTCTCCAATTTCTGGAATAGTTTACTCAAAGTGTCAATTAGCGGTTTCAATCTTGGTGTATAACGGCTTTGAGTTGTTAGATTGTGAGGGGTTTATTTTTGTACATTTCTCCCTGTAATAGATCCCAAAGAAAGAAGTCGGCTGACATTAGATCAGGAGATCTGAGTGGCCAGAAGTTCTTTTGAGTTGTGTCCAAGAAAACTCAATTTCTTGCAATTGCTTGCATTTGAAGTACGTCATGTTGCACCGTCTTCTTCGTAATAATATCCATTAGTGAGTTAATCACCTGTTAGTTCGAAATACCGTCTGGCATGCTTTAAATTAATCTGTTTGCCATATCCACGAACGAGGAATACGCGCTGTTCGACTACGTAGCTATGTTGTTACTCACGTGATATTCGACTCAAAACTGGGAGCGTGGGACAAAAGCAAATGAAAATCATTGGACAATTACATTAAATTGCCGGAGGCTCCGTGTTCTTTTGCATCGTTTTCGATATGTGTAGATAAAATTTCACGCCATTATCTCAATAACCAAAAGTTTTATAGACAGTAGTTTGGGGCCTCTAGCGAGAGAATCACCCTGTATAACCGAAACGTACATTTTAAAATAAATATTATAAAGAAAGGAAAAGATTTTCTCTTGAAAACTGACAAAAGTCCGTTACGTTTCCTTAGTTGTAATAAAAAAGAAACCGCCTGCTTTCACCATACGATTTAGTATCCTGTAGCGAGGTATTTGATGTTGATTGATAACTTTTTAACTCCCATTAATCTGTCATTCAATTATAAAGTTGTCGACAATTTAGGATTCTTTTGATAGTCCTTTAGCGTACTGACAAAACTTAAAAAAAAAAAAAAAAAAAAAAAGTTACTGTAATATAGGATAAAATGGTAGTTTTAAATACGAATCATTTTACGAAAAACAAATTAAACGCGCCGAACGGGCACGAAGGAGGAAGTAGTATATTGCGATAGACTTGACGTAATGAATTGTCTTGTAAGACTACCTGCGGCGCTGTAGTCGAGGTAAGCCAGTCAACGTCTATGGCGGAGCTACTGACTATCACTGTTTTTTTGGCCTGTCTCGGCAAAGACAAGGGATTTGCATTAATTTGCTGCCCGCAGGTAGTTAAAAAGTATTAAATATAAACCACTTCATTCCATAGGTCAGTAGTTTGTCTTCTTTTTTCATCTACAGTAGTTATCTTCCATTTTCGTGTGGATCTGATTTATGTTGTTTCCTGTTCTCATTGTAAAGATAGGTCAGACGCCGTTTCCTCGTTATACCATTTGCACTGTCCTCGTTCTCAATTCGATATATTTTGTGTACTTATCTATTTTTAATTGGGTGTCCCATCTCCCCTTACAGTGCATCGATCCACATGAGTGACATGCAACCACTGCAGTATTGACTGATGCATGCCTTGCTATATTCGATTAATGTTTCGTTTGTATCGCGATTCGCCAATTCTTTAATTGTCGAGATGATCTTTATATTGTCAACGTGTAATAATGTATATCATAGGTAGGAACATGCTCTCCAGCTTAAAAATGAAGGACCCAATATGGAACCTAGAGGGACTCCCAAGTTTGCAGTGAAATCGTCGAGTACTATTCCAACAATTTTAACTCATGATTTTCCTATCAGGTAGCTAACCAACTCAATGGTTTACGGAACGCACAAGTTCATCACCGTAGTAACAAACGTTCGAAAGATTGGATTCTGTCCGAGGCAATATAAAGTCAGTTTTCACCACTAACGTCTAACCCTGGAAGATCCCTTTTGATATTGTCATCCCAACGACGTCTCGGTCTTCCTAACGGCCTCTTTCCCTACGGCTTACTAACCACGATAGAATATTATCTTCGTTTCCCCCCGTTTAAGCTGCATGGTCTGACCATTTTAGCCGTCGTGGTTATTCTTATAACATCGGGTGGTCCTTTTAGGTAGAGAATATAACAATAATAATAAAGAATGATCTGAACTGAAATATAAGATGAAGATAAAATGAATTTTATGGGCGGTAACAGCACTATGGCTTACGCCCGTCCCGACAGCTGAAATATAAAAATTCTCAGTTAAATATACAATATTATATTATTTCGATTTAGTCTCAATGAACCTGTGCATCATATCCTGTTGTTATACACTGTTCTTTTATTCGAACAATTCGCGTTTAATTTCTAGCGGTTGCTTCTGTTTTCGTACTTCACACTTGCGTCTTTAATCGCTAACTGTTCCTAAAGGACTCTCAAATAAAATGAACGAAAGTCATTATAATAGTTCCCTGTCTCTTGTAATTCCAGAGAAGCAATTTCAGTTTTCGCAAGGTGCTCTCCCTTTCGTCTTTTTTTCTCTCTCCCAATTTTGAGAATGAGAACTGTTTCTTGTTCCTCTCTTTGGTTTTTCTAAAGAAAGGGTGGGATGAAATGAAAGCTTTTGAGTGTCTGGTTTTCGTTCTCGGATATTTAGTTGACACAAGGCGGGAAAGGGAAGTAAGTGGTTGTGCCTTTCTTTACCTTTAATATTTGCAGAAACAGTCAAGTACGCCCTCTAGCCGGGAACGATCGAAGGAAGTAGACAACGGAATTTGGTAAGGACCAAATTCCTTTTCATTGCTTTGTATTTCTTGTAGAAAGCTGGGACCGGAAGTATGAGGGGGGGGGGAGAGAAAAACAGGAGAAAGTACAGACCTTCGTTGACAACGACAAGCACCTTTCCTTTCTCATCTGTTCAACTGTTGGCAGTTGGTCTTCTACAGAAATGTAAAAACGTGAAAATGTCAACGCAGAAAAATTACATGTGAAACGCACATTATCCTTAATTATCTTGAGCAATTGAGAGTTATTATTATTATTTCAGTATTATTCCAGATTGTCCGAGCGGTTAGGTCCCTCGCCTTCTGTGCGCGTGGTCCCGTGCTCAAAACGACTGGAAGTCCACTGACCGGAATGATCTGATTTTATTATTACCAAAGACTGTAGGGCCTGTCGTTAGAACGACCCGCGACAAAGATGTCTACAACCCATAAATAAAATTGAAATTCCGTCCTTACAAGTTCGATTCAGCACGAATCATATGTGTACACTTGGAGCCGACCTCACAATGGAACTTCAACCTCGACCTCACGATGGAATTTAACCTTGACCTTGAAGTCGAGGTTGGTCCTCATGAGATTACCTCGCGACGTTCAACATCTTTAAATAGACTATAGTTTTAGTTTTTGCACAGGATTTTCTTTTATCTTTGTGCTGTATTTTGTAGAATGCAGCTCGTGAAAGCCTTCAGAGCAGCAGCCGGGTCTCGTACCACTTGCGATTTTAGAAAGATTCCACCAAGAAATCTTTTTCGACATTGCCAATTTCTGAAAGCAGATGGCGAAAGTTTGAACTCCTCCTCCCCTCGTGAATGCTACGTACTTGAGCGACCCCAGAGAGGGAAAAGGAGCGTTTAGGTCCAAAACCGCAGGTTCCCTCCATATATTTGTGGTTTAGACATCCGCGTGGAGTGCGAGAAGGCTTTCATGTTTTGAGCGGCAGAATAAATGATATTTCAAATATTGCAATAACATCGAAAACGTGTTTCAAGGAAACGCTATTTTTTTTAATTAAAAAAAAGTTCGTGAACGATTACATTATGGCAATCCTTCATAATTATTTGTCTTATCTCATTTGTTCTTCAACGTTTTTCTGTTTGTAGAAGGATCATGTAACCAACGAAATGAAATCAATATGTATTTACTTTGATTCATTTTTAATATGTTATCTAAATGCTTTTCCCAGGGAAATCATTTCTCAATTTGAGAACCACATTTCAACGGGAGTCTACAGGCTTTCTTATACTTCAATTGAGAGCCTCTGTAATCGATAGGAATAATACTCGCTAACCTGTAATCACGCTGTCATTTTTTCCAGTTGTTATTTAAACGCGCTTTCATTTTCAATCAGTGGAGGGAAGAGCCCAGATCGTCCTTCACTCGGAGAAGGAGGATTTAAGACAAAGAGAAGAAGACTCGAGGGAAATCAGAGACAGAGAGGACAAGAAGAGAGCAAGAGACAGAGAATTGGTCGAGAAATAAAAGGAATCAAATCCAACCGATAACGAGCCTCGTAAGTTTCCCATTCGGCAGAATTGCCAGCTGCTCACCATTTCCTTTGGGATTCAAATAATGCTTCTCTTTTAAGTGCTTCTGCTTTATCTCGTTATCAATTAGTTGTAGTTAGTCATCCATCACTCTGAAATGTGAGTGTAATGAGAAAATATTTTTCTATGTCAAATAAAGAATTACAAGTCACATTTATTTGTATTTTGTTCTGAAGTTATGGTGCCTTCTTATAGCGGTTGAAAGTCGTGATTCTCAGCCGCTATATTAAAATTTAAACAATGGAAGACCACAAGAAAAGACGAATGAGAAACCAACGTTCTACCAACTAAATGATGATTGGTGTTCTACCCGAAGGCAGGTTTTGACACGTAGGACCCTGGATAAGGTGAACTAATGCTGATCTGTCAGTGAATTGCCTTCCATCAGATGTAGATTATGTTCGCGACCTAAGAGCCGGGTCTCCTTTTCAATGTAGATTCCGAACAGCTTGTAGTTCCTTCGGGCATCGAATTTGAGAACTCCTTGATAAGAAGACATCGGGGAACAACAACTAATATACTGGGAAAACCAATACATGGTGAATCGTATAAACGTAGATATATGCGGTTTTAAAGATGAAGTGTTATACACGGTAAAATATGTAAACGTACACACGAAAATGGGCAATTATTTTTCCAGGCTACAATGTATCCGGAACATAATTTGTAAAATTTCCCGCCACAATTGCAATTTTTTTTCTATATAATACTGCTAAGCAGTAGGATTGTATTTGTCCACGAGCGCAAAGGGAGTCCCCGAAAATTTAGAGCCCTCCAAACGGTGTTATTTTCCTCATGTGTTTTTAATTCTTCAATTTTAAGCCTCTTTGTTTGGTGATGATGATGATGGCTGTCTTCCCGAAGGCAGATCCTGGGCAAGTTGAACCAATACCGATGGTGGTTTGCCATTATCTTACATCCTAAGGACGGAACCGCCATCTTAACGTGAGGTCTGAACCACTTCTGTCCTCGCCACCGGGAATCGAACCATGTTGAATGTACTGTAGTTTACAATTTTGCTGGGTAATTTTACAAAACGTACGTAAAATCAAGTACACTGTGACTCGGCTAGCAGACTGTTAACTATTTTTGCAAATTCATTCACAAAATATCTTACTGTGTATACAATAGCTTTTCATCTTATTATGTTGACTTTATTATATTTTACAATATTCTTCGGTAATTTTACAGAACATTACATAAAATTATCCCTTTTATGGTCATTTCGATTTATAGTAAATAGTACACTTTTTCTATTAATTAACTAAATAATAGTCCGTCTTACTACACAGAAAAAGACTGTTTCTCCGAATTAAGAAATAGATCTTATCTGTGCATCCAGAAACAATTTTCAAAGAAATGAGATACCACCATTCGCATGTAAGGTTACTGTAAAGCCAGGATCTACAGCAATAGATGGCAGCACTATCTCTGTATATGTCTAATATATTTTTATCTTTGTACGAAATTCCAACGCTGCTTCTACAAATTCAAGCCGAGAGAGTTCAAACTTTCAGGCAAGAAAGTTCATAACCAATTCAAGAGTTCTATCCGTGCTGATTTTAAAAATTCTTTCTTGTTCATTGTTACAATAGTTCCATTGTTGTTATGGATATCCAAACCTATAACAATGAAGCTCTTTCAGCAATGAACAAAAAATAAAAAATCGGCACGGATAGAACTCTTGAAATGGCAATGAACTTTTTTCCCTGAATGTTAGAACTCTCTCGGCTTGAATTTGTAGGAGCAGCATTGGAATTACGTGTAATGATAAAAATACATTAGACATATACGGAGATAGTGCTGCCACCTGTTGTTGGGGATCTTTGCTTTACATTAACCTTAATTTAAAATGAGAGCATAACCAATTTGGAAGTGAGATCAGAGATCTTATTTCCAGAGTCGCATGTTGTCACTTTCAATTATATGATTGATAATACTGATATCGCATTTCTTTGAAAATTGTTTCTCGATGCACAGATAAGAACTTTTTTCTCCATTTTTAAGATACAGTTTTTTTTACAGTGTACTGACAAATTTACACACAAATAAAGGATACATGGGTTACGCATTAGCCTTACGATTTCGTAAGCATTAGGCATTAGCCCACGTCTAGCCTTACGATTTCGAAAAGTTTTTACATGCATCTTTATCTACCCTTACGATTTCGAAAAGTTTTTCCATGCATCTTTATAAAAGTGTCTTATTGTGTAGCTCCTATTTAGTTTTGAGGTGTTTCCAAATCAGGTTGAAATATTCGAAGCTGTACATAAAATACTGTTTTATACCAGATTATGGTGGACCACTTTAGCTGTACAATTGCAGGTAGCAACGCTGAGGAGCTTTAGTTCTGTAGGTGACCTTGAGTATTTGTTCTGTGTGGGAACAAGTCACGACGATGTTGAAAGTAACACCTGAATGGGCAAATTGATGAAAGTCTCCGCTCGGGAAGAGAAAAAAGAGGGGCAGCGGAAAGCTGTGAAGAAAGAAAGGTATTGCCCGCAAAGGAATTCCACCCAACAGTTCGCACAACACACAAAAAACAGAAAAGCAATAAAAACAGTTTCTAACGACCTTGAATAGTAGTTCTCTTGTAAGATTGAGGTTTCTTACTTTCTATGAGCTGTTTTGTTCAGTATTGGAATATAGTGTGCGTCAGAAAATCAGCGCACGCTTACACAGCGACCTTCAAGTAAAATAATAATAATAAAGTTTTCAAATTATATCTAGTTCCTGCAAGGCATATTTGCTTTGGACAAATTTAGCCCTACATTGAAAGCTCATTAAAACAAGAGTTCGATTTGAAATTCCTTTCAAGAACGACGCTAATTTGACTCCGATTGAATTTGAATTTATTTATATCCTGTGGGCATCTAGACCTCAGGCCAGGATAGGGTAGGGGAAAGGATGGGGAAAGGAGTCGGAGAGGGCCTAAGTGGAAGGTACCTCCCGGCATTTGTATGGTCTGCGTGTGACAGGAGAAATCTCAGTCAGAATAGTCGGCGCTGGTATCAAAATCAGCGTTCTACCAGCTGAGCTACGGTCGCTCGGTTTGTCTCCAGTTGGAATTGACATTTTAAATCGATTTTTGGCCGTAAAAAAAATAAATGTGGCAGGATCACTGCTCCAAAGTTTTACGTGTTTATCAGCATGGTGATAATACTTGTATTTTCCTGCCAAGTATGGAGCAACAAGTAAAATAAAAGTACAGAGCAAAAGATTTTATAGACCCCCTAGTTGTTATATAACCCAACCAACGCAACTATATAACTGGTTGTGGACCTGTAGGGGCTAGTTTCGTAAGACAATTGAATGTTTAAACAGGTCACAACCATTTTGTTTATACGGATTTTCAATCCTTTTCAGCGCAGCCCTCGTGATCTAGTAGCAATAGCTGCTCATTTTCCATACAACAGAGGATATTCTAAGAATGTCTATTTAGAGTGTTCTATAATGGGGACATTCCTAGAATATATTTCTTAGAATATTAAAAGGATATTGTAGGTTGGAATTTCCGGAATATCCCGAGAGAATAAGCAGCTTTTCAATATCCACAGAATAAACCTAAACTATCCTCAGAATATTATGCGCTTATTCTGGAAATAAAAGATATTTGTAGAATGTTCGACGCAAAGAGTATCCTAGAAAATATGTTATGTTCTACGTGGTTTCTGGTCAGTCCCATGAAGATGTGTAGGTTAGAGTCCTGTTGAGGCCAGATATTCGGACCGAGCCTTCCCAGTTTTCTTTATCCCCAGTAGACGAATGTGGTGAGTTCATCTGGAATAGAGAACGCCCAGGTTTCGCCCACCGACGGATGTCATTTACCAGATTCGTGGACTTCCTGTACGCGAATATGGGATTTCAACGAGATCAGTGGACATATATTTAAAAGGCTTTGTGCACAGATTATGTACCTTTTTTTTTAAATTGAGATGGGTCTATTAGTGCGTTCTGTACGTATTGTTTAAATAGAGCATGAAATATAGTTATGATGGAACTCATGTAATCATATTATTTTTGTTCCCGGTCCAGTTACTACACTGAGTGCAGAATGGTGTAACCACAATGCAGTTCTTTGAGTTTCTGCATTTGAGTTCCATCTTTCATGCACTAAGCCTCGTATTTGTAAACATTTTGGTTACTTTGTGTTCGCTACAAATTTTATTTATACAAAAGTATCGTCTGGTTATGTTTTATTTTCTATATTTTAAGTTTATATACCTGATGTTGTTTTCCGAACACATCCCTCTGGGCCTTTGGTTGTTGTAATGTATCTTATTGTGTGAGAGACCACCTGAGACCCTGTCACATGCGGTTATCAATCAATCATATTCGATATTCCGCTGTCACTTTGGTCACCAACATTTTCGAGACAGAGATGTATGCTGATGGAGAGGCGCAAAGTCCGGTCACTTCGTTATTTTCTCCTTTCCCAATTATGACAAGTGAGCATCGTGCCACGATGTAAATGATAATGAGCTTTACACCAATATGAAATCATTAGAACATACCTACACTGCAAAAAAAATAAAAACTATACTTTTTAAATACATTTTGAACACATGTTTTCCGAAAATGTTTTAGTTTCGTGCTTTTTAAAAAAAAGTGTTTATCATGACTTTCTGAAGGGAAATTTCCAACACTTATTGTGCACTTTCATTTTCAGAACTACTTTATTTAAAACACGCTAAGCGCCATGCGCAATAACTTTCGTTCACAAAACGGTTTGAATGTAATTTGTTTATGGCCATTTGACATCTTTGGCTAAGACCGGAATTGTGAAGGTATCGGCCAGAGCCTTACTTAACGGTGTAGATCACCCCCGCCATCTTACTATGACCTTTCCATTGATTTACATGGGAATTGTTTTACTAGTCTTTTGTCTTTTATTCGAGCGTAATTTTCAACTTCTGTTTTCGCCTAGTGTTTCGTCATATTTTCTTTGACTCGTGCTGTTTTATAGAAATGCAATATTTTACGCACGAACATTATTAATTTCCCGTTGACATATGTTGATTTATGTTGTAAACTATTAATAATACATTATGCTCGTATATTTGAAGAAACTTCTAAAGTCAAAACTGTATAAGAATCAAAATAACCACAAAGACAAATTTCGTGAAAGCGGAACTGAAATATTCTACTTCTGAGAGACATAAGACGAGTAAAATGATTCATCTTCATGTAAAGCAATGGAAAGGCCATACCAAGATGGCGGGGGTGATCTACACCGTTAATGTGTCATTCGCCTGGTGAAACTGAAGCAAACTGAAAAATCTCGATCAGGATGGTCGGCCAGGGACTTCGAACTCGCGTACCTACCATTGCCGATGTGAAGTTTGGCGAACAATTTTATCTTCTTCTAGCACCTAACGCCAACTGCGTGAGCTTTCGTTGTGCATTTAAAAACGTTTCTATGTAAATAATTCAACTATTAAAGAATATTTTCATGACATACTGCTTTCCTAATCACAGAACATACTTTTCCAAAACAAATACTGTTCTGCTACATGGTAATTATGTATTTCCCAGGATCAGTAATGTGATGTTATGGTAGATACTACAAAAGTTGGTATCCCGCAGCCTGGGCAGATTTTAATCAGCATTCTAATTAGTAACTAATAATAGCTTCCATCTGACAAAGATACTGTAGAGTAGCAAAATCACACCATACGCTACATTTTGTTTTCTTTTAAAGAATAGCGGTAGCTGTTCTGCAACCCAACCGGCACCAATCTATAATGGGTGGTGGAATTGAAGGGGCTAATTCCATAATAAGATTAAATATTTAAGCTGAGTGTAAACCTATGATATTTAAAACTAGATGACATTACTACCTGCGTAAGTCTCTACTGTATATATAACGTGACAGGGTTGGATGGAAAAAAAATCGCCGCACAATCACTGACAGATATTTGAATATATTTACGCAGATAATTAAAGATACAGAAGTATTAGTTAACAGTGAATATACATAGAGAACCATAGGACCAGAACTATATAAAGGTAACACGGAAGCACGTCATATGTATTATGTTCATACAATTTCGCTTGAAGTTCGGCAGTTGAGCACAGCAGTATTTATCTTGAAGTCCACTAGACGGTAATCCTTTTCATCGCCGGAAGTCGATATTGTCCAACTAGTTTCTGATTCTATTAGGTACAAATTAAGATTGTTAACAGTATTTTGATATTCTTTGAAGGTAGTCAAAAGGAAATCATCATATCATGAAGATGCTACAGGTATTTGATAACAACCAGAACGTCTGCGGACGAAGAGCGATATCTGACAGAAGTAGTCTGAAAATGTATAGGGAATAAAGAAGCAAATGGATGATATAAACCTCTGAAAATTCCTTATTTTGGATAAAAGTGGCTGAGGAAACGACTTGTCCGTATAGGACGCTGAAAAGTTCCTTCGGCTTTCACTGCTCGTCCTGCATATGTGCTACGAGAACTAGATATAGCCCTGACGGTGGCAGGCCAACACCACTGGTCCAGGGCACCCTAGTTTCTTATCGGGCCATTAGAGGTGCTAAGAAAATTTTCGTAGGGTACTTATACTCACGCAGTTGGCGTTGGAGATGAATGGCAGATAGCAGAAATAGTAGCCGTGGAAGATTGCGCGCTAAGTTGAAGTTCCGAATAGAACTTGCAGTTAGCTTGCGACTGCAGTGCTTTTCCAATACAGGATTATTGTGGTAACCAGGAGGAAGAGGTTAGAAGCTACTATAGACAGCTGAAGCGCATCCAAGAGTAATAGAAGAGATATCCCTCCACAGAAAGCATACTTACCTTTAGTAGAACAGCGGCAAAGCAATAAGTAATACCTGTTGGCTACAAAGTAATATTTGGGAAGAGAACTCAACATCGGTTTTCCGAGGAACAGAGACGAACTTATAAGCAAATTAGTCGAGTAGTGTCTTCTACTGATTTACGTACTATTGTGCAGAACTGTACTTGACCCAAACTGTAGTAGTCGAGAGTTATTTTTGTTCGACAGAATTATCTGAACAGTAACGCAGTGAGAAGTTTTAAGTTAATCGAGAAGAAGGATTCGTACTTTGAACTGTAGTGTGACGTCATTTCAATAACCGAGCGAGACAACCTCTAGACAACCGATAGAGTGAAAAGTGCTTAGAAGTATAGTAAATAGAGAGAACATTCCGTGTAAATGAAAGCTAGCTAGCGTACAGTATTACAATCAAACTCATCACAAGGAGACTTGTCGTAGTAAACCTAGCGTAACGTGTAATAAGAATTAACTGTGATAAATACTTTACTGCAGGGGAGAAACCTAATGAGCGAATAGTTTTGCTTTCCAACTTATTTTTACGAAGTATACAGTGTTGCATAGTTATATGCAGTGTTTGATTTATGCAATTTCCAGAGAGGGGGAAGAATTAGTAAGATATGTATTATACGGTATTTTGTTGTTGTCCATATCCCAGGTTAGAGGTAAACAGTGCCAGAGAACATTTTTGCAGAGAGGGGGATAATCCCAACCATCCCCTGCTACAAATCGAACAGTGGTTATATGCACACAGGGGGTACACTTCATTAATAGACAGATTCGAGAAACCTCTAAGCCAAGTGAATTATTTCATACAGGAGAAACGCCATATTTCATTATCAGAACTGGAACGGTGAGATTAATCTTTTTCATGTATGTTTAATCATTCTAAAGCAAGATTAGTGAGTGATCTGTGGGAACAGAACATTTGCAATAGAAAGTTTGTTTTATTCATATTCGTAAAGCACTTCATTATTCAGAAATATAATAATAACCGTGCACTATTGTATTGAGAAGAACAGCTGTAAATGTTCTATCATTAATAAAGACACACGAAGAGCTCCAGATATATATATATATATATATATATATATATATATATATATATTCAAAAGCTTCGCTTTTGTTCATTTTACTGTCAGCTTTCCTCATACCTACTACATCCTAGTTATAGGAATAAGTGCAATTTTGAACGCATTAGTATTCATCTCGTCCCTACTTAAACTTGACTACGCTGCAAACTATCCAGACACACGCGATATAGATACTTTTTATCGTTGCACGAAATTTCAATATTGCTCCTACAAATTCAAGC
>JAGDQP010008149.1:42868-64199 GCA_022664845.1 Lepisma saccharinum
GCTTGAATTTGTAGGAGCAATATTGAAATTTCGTGCAACGATAAAAATACATTAGACATATACGGAGATAGTACTGCCATCTTTTGTTGGAGATCGTTGCTTTACATTAACCTTCAGGCAATGAAGTGTCATGCGCTGTCAATATGTAACGAAAATTGTGTTGGCAGATTTCTGGTCATAAAGCAAATTGCAATTGTTTTTTTTATTCTTTTTACATGTTTTTGAAAAGAATATCCACTGCTAAAGAATGTGTTCGAATCTAATTAATTTTTAAATTAAATGGATTATTATTATTATACTGATGTATTTTCCTTCCCAACAGAACATTAAAATTTGTTAATTAAAATAAATGGAAGATACTTATTAACTTGTTTACTTTTTTTCTTTGCAGCTGAGAGCGATTTGAGCGCCTTCAGCGAGCGAACCACGCACTATGTCACCAAACAGCATCTCTCCACTGGTTTGTTCAGCGCCGCCACTCGGCCGCGCGTGGTACGACGTCTCTACGAAGCCGCATCCCGAACTCCGATCCACATCATGCGACAGATGGACAATTACCGGACGGACGGCGTTCGGACGTCCAAGTTCTTCATTTGTACTCCTGTCTTGGGAGACACAAGGAAAAGAAGAAAGCTCAATTTGGATATTGAAACGAGAAAGGTAAACAAACACTGGTTTATACGTTAGTACAGGGTGATACTAAACTGCCATCGAGTTTGCCGTGGCCTATATTGTCAAATCAGAAACAACACAGTAAAATTGATGCGGAATATGAAATGTATCTGTAATTTTATTTCGAATTTATTTATGGCCTTTTGAGATCTTTAGCTCAGGCCGGGATGGGGTAGGTGGAGGATGGGAAAGATATCAACCAGGATCTTTCTTAAGATACTATCCCGGCATTCGCCTGCTGAAACAGGAAAACACTAAAAATCCTCAGTCAGGGTGGTCGGCTGTGAGGTATAATTTTATATTTTATGTGGTGGGCGCAGTCACAAATTAGAGGGATAATGTCCACTGCAAGGGCTCTTGTAGGGAAAGTAGCAACAAGCATAGGCGTCGCACAGTGGAGCCCAAACACAAAATTCTTGGCAGAAATTGAGAATTTGGAATATGTAGCATGAAATTGTAAGGAAACCAATCAGTTCATTGTGTGCAGTGGCTACAATAATGTAATTCAAAGTTTACAAGCAAGATATAGACATAACAGAATATTACAATCAAACTACAGAAAAGTACAGTGGACAGGCGGCACCGCAGCGCAGACGAACCTACACTATGTTATTGAAAGAAGAAAGACATCTACCTAAATGTTTATGATTGTATGCCAGCAGGCTCATCTGACTCATCACTACTTTCCAGTGTATCACTCTGAGACGCAAAATGTGGAGCGATTAATACATCAGAACATCCTCATCAAAATGAGACTCTTTCCTCTTTGGGACTTTACGCAGGCCTGTAATAAGAGTGTCTGATGTGATTAAAAGTAAATGCAACACATCTTCCTTTGTCTTGGTCCGTGAAATCTTACGAGCAAAGTATTCCCTGTATTCCGTGCCTCTTGGGCTTCCTCACTGAGTTGACCTATTGCAAGCAGGGCATGTTGTATGATTTGGGGGGCGCCATGAATTAACACCTTATGCACTGTTGGCGGCATTGGGTACCAGGGGTATTTCGCCATAAATTCCTGTGCAGTGTCAAGAGCATATTGAGGAAACCTTTCGATAAGTATGTCATGGCCACTAGCAAGTGTTTGCAACACAGTCTTGAACCTCCATATAATGCCAGCATCAACGTCAGTAATACTTGCGGACACTTCTGGGTTACCAAAAAACGCCTTGCTGTATTTCCATCATTGCTGGTACCAAATTGCTTTGGTCGATCAACTAGTAAGCCCACTTCGTGTTTAAATCTGTCTTGAATATTTTTTCTATGTGCCACGATCTGCCTATGTTTTTCTCCACGAACTTGCCGCTTCCCAACGGACATTTTATAAGAAAGATGGAAGAGACATTCGAAGAACCGTATTCATGCGTGAAGCTCATACACTTCAACCCCCCCCCCCCCCCGGGACACAAAATCCAGGATTTTTTTAAAGACAAACGAAGTATTCCTAGGAGAAGCCTCTCCCAAAGTATTTTCTTAATCCGCCACTGGTCATACTTCATCATTATCTCATCGGACGTCCACGATATGATACATTATCAGCTAAATCACACATTTTATCATTTACACGCCTCAGTTGCGAGCTGAGGCTATTTCATCGTGCAATTAATGGGCTAATTTCAGGGATCCGGTAGCAACACTACGTTATATTTCCAAATGGCGCAAACATGCGCAGTTTTTTCTTTTACTGACAGAAAGAACAATGTTTTCAATATAACATGTTAGAAAATTATAGACCTGATCTGCCCTGCTGTCTACTAAAATGCCATTCCAATACTTGGCCATAGTTTGTATATAATGCTTTCGGTACATTAGTTTCCAGACCTGATCTTATGTAGTACTAATAAACATCACATCAACGTTGTAAATATATCAAACGATACACACCTGTGGGTGGCGTTCCCTTGTTTAACAACCGCTGAATGCACTGCAGGCTTAGTCGCATACAAATGCAAACCTGCTACCTTCTCGCTGTCTCTGGCGGATAACAGATTTAAGCTTGCGATGACGTCGTTGTAAACGCCTCCTAATTCCTTTCCTGCACACAGTCTTACCTTCATTATAGCATATTATTTTGCGACACTCTTTTACTTCATTTTCCGGGTTTCTGTCAAGAATTGCCTGGTTTGGCCCCACTGTGCGTCGCCAGAAAATTTTGCGATCTGGGGGGATAAGTTGTATTTGTCTGTGTTTTTCCATACGCTATAAAAACTGTATCTCTGAATTGGGAGTACAAAATTCCATCTGTATTCCCAATTTTTTAGGGGCATTGGCGAACCCAGGGTTGGGTTTAGAGGGGCAATTCTTTGCCTCCCAGTTGTTGGGGGGGAATAGATTAATAGAAACAAAAAGGAAGGTAAAATATGAATCTCTGGGTCAATCACTGCCTCTGAAAAATAGGTAGTATAATGTATCACAATTTTTTAGAATCAGTGACGGGCACAGGGATTCATACTTTACCTTCGTTTTTGGCTTCTATCAAGAGGAAGAGGGAGTTGGCTACGGCGGCCTGCAAAATAAGCGTCCAATGGCTTTTCACATATTTCTAGGAATATCGTAATTTCATGTGGTTCCTTCGAAAAAGCAACTCAATAGCCCCTCCAACATATTTCGCGGAATTATAAAGGACTCAAGTGAAAACCATGCGTGCTATTTTCTGTTTGGAAATAAGGATTATTATAATGGAAAGTTCCATAAGAAAGTTGTTACATGGGCTGCTAAAACATCCTTTATTTCTAAGAAGAAAATACGTCTTAGAGCTTTCAAGAGAACCGCCCCTATTAACTCAACCCTGGATTCGCCACTGCCTCTCAAAACTTTGGAGTACTCCCAATTCAGAGGTACAGTTTTTACAGTGTATTGTTGGCACGGGGCATAAGGATTAAAATATTGCTTATGTTCTAGGCGAAAATCAAGTGTATTATTATTATTCGGAGAACAGGAAAGATAAAATATAGGTATAGATATTTTAAATCGACTCTAATTTGAAAGAAATTTACGTAAATCGAGTCTCTGCTATGTTTTTTATTTTTTTTTAAACAAATGTGGAAACCTTATTTCTTGATTGACAATAATAATTGTAAGTAGAGAAGTAGAAATTTCACAACTACTATACTTTATTGTTCACCGGAATTGTTTTCGAAATGTTCTTCAAGGTGTCAGAACCACCCTTCTCAAAGTGTTCTTCAAAGCTATAATTTGTTTACTTGTATAATGTAACTATGCAGTTTCGAAAACAAATCGTAAATTTCTGATCTATACTGTTCCAAAACATGACTATAGCAAGAAATATGAATAAAAATAATAAACAGAATTATTATGTAAATAAGCTTAAACATAAAAGACACTTTTGCAGGAATTAAAAAATGTCATTTCCATTATTAAACACAACACAAAACATTTACAGCTTTTTGTGTTTACAGAGAAATTTGAAAAATAATCTGAGGTGTCTCAGTGCTACAACGAGCGATACCAGGGGAAAGTAAATTGTTCTTGTCAACAAAGTTGATAGATATAGAATCTTCCTTGTTGTACAAGCTCTTATACTTGAAGATTTAAAAAGAAAAGCTATCCTACTATTTGTTTACAGAGGAGAGTCGACCAAGAATATTAAAAGGAGTGGCAACGTTTGGGTTGAAAACCGCAGAACACTGCAGGAGGTTCCCCAGATGTTTGTGGTTTTGACGTGAACATGGGTTGACGTAAAATGTTCTGAGCGATTCTATAAGAGTACAGGAACTGCGTTAAAAGTGGATATATTTTGTTTCTACGTTATTTTTTTTCGACTGAAATAGTTTTTTATAGCTCTGAAAAGATACTTCTGTGCTTTTCTTACGTTAAGTTCTGTACTACATCGTACTTCTAGTTAATAAAAAAAGGACTGAGTGGCATTACGTGTTCATAAAAATGCAATAGAATGTTGTGCTTTACCAACTGAAGCATTCCGTACTTTTACGAGTCATTTTTGGGCAATAAATTAAGTAAAAACAGTTTCAATGAAGAAAGAGAATTTATATACTCTTGACTGTCGTAGTACTGGAGTGATTGAGTGTATATTCACGAAATGTAAAATAGACTACTTTTTGCTTTGTGTGCATGTGAAGAGTTGATTGAATCGAGAACCTTCTGTTCCACAAAGCCATTTTTTCTTCTTCTTTTTCTTTTATCTAGAGTATGTCGTTTTCTGTGTATCTATGAAGTATTCATTTTGGCCTAAAGCCAATCTTTTTTTCTCTTTTATTCTTGCTTTGCATCTTTTAACATTCTAAACTGGGGAGATTGAAATTACTTTGTAAAAGTCACAAGAGCTCTGTTCGTTTCCAGCATCTTCCGTTCTCCCCCCCCCCCCCCCAGCCCCTTGTGTCCAAAGAATCTTTTTCTTTGCCATTGAAAGTAATGCTTCTGCCTCTTGTTCAACGACACGGTTGCGTGTGCATGGCATTCATCAACAGTGTTTCCAAACTAACTGGGAATTTCCTATCAGAGGGGAAAAATTAGAGCATGTTCATCATCATCATAATTTGTTAGTAGCGGCAGGTTCTTTCGTACATAGTTATTCTTCACTCTGGCCCTTACAATGTAGCAGTGCATCTATGAGCTGCGTCCATCTGGTATTCTATTCTTTTCCTACTGGTATTCTAATAAAACTGCTCAATAAACAATGTCCTATTTTTCCCTCCTCCTCATTGCCTCTAGTATTCTCTAAAGGTGTATGCGGGAAAATAAATTCTTTTCGAACGGGAACGGGACGGGAAATCCTAAGTGCTTGGGGGTTCCCGGGGTTTTGTGACTCCCCAACCCTCTGAATTCCCGATTGAGGAGATTCTCGATAGTTTCGGGACTACCCAAAAATCGGTACCAAAGTTACCGAAAGTCGAGACCGGAACAGGAAATATTTTCAGTTTTTTTTTTTTAAATTTCTTTTCTCCAATCCCCCCTTCCCTTAATTCTCTTCCTAATTTCTTGAACACTTTTCTATTACATAGCTTTGGTACCAGATCACTTCTCGTTCTCCTCCAATTTCGAATTCTGATTTCTTCACCGTTTGCGTTTCGTTCAAAATATTGATTCAACCACCTTTACTTCCTTCCCTTTCTTTTGCTGCTGTCACTAGCATTTCTTCTCACTTCGTACCGTAGGTCAAGAAAATGTGGAGCGCCACCTCCACATCCCCCATGCGCCGTTCACGGCGCGTGCGTATCGCACAGGGGATAGCGCTACCTTTTTTACCTTACACTTCATGTCCTAATCTCGTGGTCCCCGTTCAATACTGAGGGGGCGTTGTGTGGGATCGAACTCTGCTCATATGCAGTTTGGGGGCGGGGGTGTCTACAGATTTCCTTGGTTTCATCAAGTCATAGATATTCATCGAACCTCTCTCATCATTACGTCTTAGCTTCGCCCTCATTCTCATTCTCTGTACTATTTCTGGTTAGCGTCGCCAACCAGAAATAGTATAGAGGGGACAGAAATGTTACCTCCTATTTCCAAGCACACCTGCAGGTTATATATTCATATAGTGGCAGGAAAGTTTTAGGAGCGGGAGGACTATCATATCCCTCACTGGCTACGCCAGATCCCCCAGATCTTCACCTCGTGTCTCAAGTCTAGGCTTCGCCTTCATCCAATCGTTTCAGCCTGGCGCTCACTCTCACGCGCTTTCGTTTTTATCTTGCTTAATACTGTCAAAGACTTGGTCTTCCTCTTCCTCTTTCCTCCTCAACCATAGCTTCAGTTGCGTTCCTCAATATCTCTGCATAACCAGTGTCCTAAACAGTTTCGTTTTTCTTCTTTATTGTTCCCAGGATTGTTTGTCTATTTTCAACATTTTCTGACTACATACGAGGTGTGTTAAAAAAAGACCGAACTTTTAAAATAGCGCGTCAACCGGCATAGGGAACACACTGAGGCTACTGAGAGCACCTAGCGGCAGGTTTATACAACAAACTGCCATTTGGCTCGTTTTGCTATGACCGTTAGTCGCCGAGCTACAACCGCTGATGTGAGCACGTGCACAAGTTGTTCGTCGGATTAGTGACAATATTCGTACCGTGTTTGTTGAATGTTGAATACCTGCGGATAAGGAGCGATGCGTGAGCTGGCGCATTGTCATGGTGCACCATCCAAGTCTGGTTTTCTCACAATTCAGGCCTCTTCCTGCGAACAGCATCCCTCAAACGCGCTAATATTTCCTGGTACAAATGTTTGTTTATATATTACCACGTCCTACAAATTCTTGATGGACAATGATGCCTTTATATTCAAAAAACACAACCAACATCACATCACCTTGATCTTTGACTGATTCTTGCCTACTTTTTTTTTGAGGGGGGGCGAGGAGACCCTTTCCCCATCCACTGTGACGATGATTGCATCTTCGTTTCAACAGCATACCCATAAACCCACGTCTCATCTCCTGTTATGATGTTCTTAAGGACGTTTTCATTGCCGTTTGCAGTGAAAAGCAGCTCCTGACTGATTTCACCACGGTTCTGTTTCTGGTAGTCAGTCAACAAACGCGGCACGAATTTTGTCACTAATCCGACGAATAGCTTGTGCACGTCCTCACTTCAGCGGCTGTAGCTCGGCGACTAACGGCCAAATGGGAGTTTGTTGTCTAAACCTCGGTAGGTACGCTCAGTAGCCGCAGCGCGCTCGCTCCCTATACCGGTTGACGCGCTGTCGCAAAGTTCGGTCTTTTTTTGAACACACCTCGTATTTGTGTCATTCACCTTACAAAGGGACGGAGGGTCGAAATGACTATAATAATGTGCTTACGTAATACGTGAAGATCCCCTACATACTTTTACGCAAATCGGTTATGTTTCTGTCTTTACATAAATCCTTGCTGCTGCGCATTCATTATATTGCAAATACGTTACGGAATGAGAAAACGGGAATGCGTAATCAATAAAGGCAAACTGGAATTTGAAAAGGGAAAAATTCTTATTGAAAACAATTATATAACTTAGAGCTTGGCAACACTGTTAAGGAACACACATACACAGACAGCTTTGAGGAAGAGAGAGAATATTGCATGCTTTAAAGTTTTAGCGCCGTCTTCTTTTTATCCATTGGTGGCTGTACAGTACCTGAGCCTTTGTTATCTTTTCTTTCAGTACTCGGAAGATTCTCCCATAAGACTGCTCTTTGCAAAGTGCTTTTTCTCGTTCGACATAGCTGTGTAAATTGAATTGAAATAAGGGGGAGAGGGAAAAGGTAAGGAAATTATTGCGGTCAGCCGCAAGATAAGCACAGAAGAAGAAGAAGAAGAGACAACATTCGTTTCTTGATCTTGATGAGATGGGATCCTCTAAGAAAGAAAATTAGGAATAAAAAAAAGGTTACAAATCCTGGAAGAAACGAAAACACAACGTTTGCTGAACATAATTTCAGTGAACGAGAAGTCCTCCCGTACTAAACAGAACCTGTATCACGATGTTAGAAGATTGAACAGCAGATAAAATGTGTTTCAATTACGAGAGAATGATATCAACTTTCGTCATTCAGAGCCATAACGACTCATTCAAAAGCACGTTCTTTCACCAAAGAACCCCATCGCATCGTCCATTTTGAAAATGGGTTTCTCTTTTCTCCTACTTTCTACCTTCCTCTCTTCGTTTGTGAGTGTGATTTGTTGAGAGTGTAGCTGGCGATGGTTGAGAGAAATTTTATTTCGTGGTAGAAAGTACAAGGAGGAATAACCCAATATGAAATAAATTCCAGGGTCATTTCAATGTAATCAAGTTATTTATTTATTTATTAAGTTTCTGATACAGCTGCAGTTGCCATTTTAGACAGAAACAAAATAACATTGCAACTAACAAAATGACATTACTACAAACTAAATAACGAAATTAAATTTTAAACAACACATAACACAGCAATTCATATCAATAACATGACGATTATAATACACAAAAGGAATAACTCAGATATTGGTATTTAGCGTTCGATGGAAAGTGTTTTCAGATCCGAAAATATCAATATTTGAATCAAAATTATTGTACATAATTACTAGTCTAACGCTGAAGTATAGTTAGCCTAGGCGTGGTACAATGAAGGAGGTTATTATTTCTGGTTATTCGCAAGGGAACATGGAAGTACAATTTAGATATCAACTCTCCAGTTCTAAGATTCCCGTTAAGTATCTTGTATAAGTACATCGAATCTGCCAGCTTGCGACGAGAAGAGGGTACGTGGAGACCAAGAACGGATAATAACTCGGGTTTGCTTAAGCTACGTACTGATGGTATTCTTCTTTTGACTATAGCAAGAAAAAAGTTCAAAACAAAATCGATTATCTTCAATGATATAGGCAGATGGGATTTGATTCCTCTTTAAAGAAATAGTAAGAAAAGAAGATTTTGAGGGATTTATTTTCAAGTTCCACGCATTAGATGACGAGATATAAGATGGGAGATCGTCCATATATAGAAGGAAAAGGAGCGGGCCCAAAACACTACCTTGAGGTAAATCAGAGAGAACGGGAACAAAATTTAAAAAAAATAAAAATAAACAAAGAACTGATGACAGCTTCCATTTACGAAAATAATTTTCATGCACTACTGAATTAGAAGACTAAGGGCTGATTTTGATGAAAGCTTGCGTTGCTTGCTTCACTTGCGATTTGGGTGAGTAGCCAATTGAAACACGTGTTTCAATTCGCTATTCACCAAAATCGCAAGCAACGCAGGAGTTTCTGAAAATCAGCCCTAACGGGTATACTTCTTTCGCGCCAAAATTTTGCACCAAAATTTAGTACAAGGCTAATTATTTCTTGTATTTTGTGTGTAGTGGAGCTCAGTTCTCATGTTGCACTAACCTACGAGAAGCTACAGTTTGATCTGAGATTTTTTTAGATCGCGTGCAAAATCCCAAGACAAAAGAGAAAATTCCAGACACACATTTGGCGCCTGTCCTAGTAGCTAAGTGTCAAAGTTTGGTGCGGAGATTTACAAGATATGGAAGCAATTTTAAATATTATTTTTATGTTGGTTTGCAATACTGTCAACTTCGGCGCTTGCAGTGCCTAGAGTACTGGTAATGACCCTGTCCCAGAACCCAATGCATAGGCGTATGTATACAAAATGTCGTGCATATAAGTGAATGCGTGTAGATTTCTTTAAATTTTATTTTAAAATAGGTTGGCAACACTGACAACTGGAATGTTTGGAGACGGGGATATCCCTAGTAGTTTTCTATATCCTGATGTTTTACGGGAGTTAATGCGTTTTTTTACATCTTGGTGCAATGGAAGAGAAAATAGATAATAACTTTTTTTTACCAACATCGCTCCATTCCATGCACAGGAGTTGACTTAAGTAAAAAAAAAGTAACAGAAGAAGAAAGAAAAAGCATAAAGAGGAGGTGCTTTCAAGTGTGTGATTTTTATTACTTCTTGAGATGAATATTTTCTCAAGGGTAACATGACTTTCCATTAGGGTGATGCCTTCTTGGAAAGGAAATGGAAAGACGTGATGCATGTGACAGTACTTCTTCTGCCATCTTGTGGGAAAAAGAAATACATCTAAGGCGTATGAAAAGTTATTCACGTTTCGTTATCCTTCGTCTGTACTTCCCCCTTTCTATGACAGTGCGGATGGTGTTCGTAAGTTGTTTGTTATCTGACAATTGATGTGCTGACATAAGGTTGTACTGGTAATTGTTGAGAAATTTTAGCCCATTTCCCTCGATTTTCCAACTTCTTTCTCTGCATCTTGTTCAATATTCTGATCGTATTTTCTTTTCATTTTGATTTTAACTTATTTATAGCCTTTAGGCATCTATGGCTTAGGCCGATTTTAATTCATGAAATGCACACACTGTATTAAGCAGTGCGCTTTTCTCTTTGAAGTGGCAGGGAAAGCTTTTGTTCTCTTTATTTTTATTATTATTATTTTAGTTGGGAACGCCCGTGAGGTTTGTCGATGATATACGGTACGGATGTGCGGCTACCCGAAATTTCGGGAAGGTAATCGCGAGTGGGGAATCCCTGAATTGGCAAGTACCGTAACCCTGGAAATTCTTTAGAGTCCAGAATTCGATACAATTTCGGAAATTTCCGTCTCGAAAATGTTTTAATTTTCGGATAATTTTCTGATCCCGTTCCCACAAAATAAAGATTATTCGCACACACTTGTAGGTAAAATTGAAACCAAATCGGAAAAAAAAAATCAGAGCGAATGAGGAAGGTATATCGATAGTGCTATCGAAAACTACTATTTGGCTATGAAATTATACTATTGTCTTCAACCGAGCCACCGCATAGCTCAATGGTAGAGCGATGGCGTAGTATTCGGGAGGTCGTGGATTCGATTCCAGAGGCCGACCATCCTGACTGAGGTTTTTCCAGTTTTTTTTGTCCTCAGTCACACCTTCAACAGAGGCCCTGGCCGACACCTACCCGGATCCTTTCCCCCTCCTCTATCCCGGTCTGAACCTTACATGCCTAAAGGTCATAAACAAAATTCAAATTCAAACTCTTGCAGTGGAAGTTCAGTCGCTGCTGTTTTCGAACGACATGCACAAAGAAAGAAAAAAGATTGTCTTTCCTTCAATAATTCTCCGAACGAAGATAAAATGAAATGGAAGGACAATGATAACTCCTGAAGATCCAGACAAATACGGTTTAGCGTCAAACATGACAGAACTCTTTTTCCTTTCGACTGAAACAGATAAATGGAAGTCCTTCAACGCTCTAAGCTCTCAAGGTTGGAGACGAGAGAAAGCCATCCAGAAATGAGAAAAAGAAATACAAGAAGAGAAGTGAGAGATTGAAGATGAAGGGAGGAGGGGGGACTTGTGAAAGAAGTGAAAAATCTTGGAAGCCCAGAGAAAAGCTAAGCCTACAGAGGGATTTTCGGAAGGAGAGAAATTTGCTGTGATATCCAACGCTTTAATCTGTGTATGAGAATTTCGTGCTGAGGCACAGGCGGTGAGGTTTTAACGCAGATCAGCGTTGAATCTTCGAATACAAAAGTCTGAGACAATGGGCAGTCAAAGCTACCTGCTGGAGTCTTGTTCATCCTTTCTCCACACCAGGGAAGATGCTGAAGAATTCCACTGTTGCCAAGTTGCTCTCTTCACCACCACGAACTCTTACTACATCAGAACAAAGACAGGGCGTAAAAGAGGGGACGAAAACTAAACAAAACAATTATCCAAATCAGAAAGGCAAATCAGTAGATGGATATCATCACACTGCTAACAAAAGTGTCACTTCACAAAGATAGTTTTGTTTACACCTTCCAGCGTAATATTATCTATTGTAGTCGCTCGTCAGATAATAAAACAAGTGCACTAGAAAAGTAGCATCTCGATATCCTGGCGTTAGATGAAGTAGTCAAAATCGGGTCTGTAGTAGTAACAATTCAAAGGTTCCAATTCAGTATTTATTAAATAAATGTCTTTTATTTTTTAAACTTTACCATATTTTTAAAGAAGATTTATGATATTTGGTTTGTTGTGTGAAAAGAATCTAATAGACTTTTGTGTCCTTCCTTACAGCTGATATTTTTATGCATACATTTGGCATAATTTTGACGTAAAGAACAGTGTTATATTTCAAACAGAAGGTCTTGAAGAGGGTTGTCAGTTGATGTAATGCCGCCCCTTTAGAATTTTGAATACATCATTAGATGGGTATTCCATCTAGAAGGACAAACCCGATTGTTTTGGTGAACAGAGAAATGTTACCTGAAGTAAAGAAAGCAAGAATGTATACAGGGTGCCCCAAATTAGTGCGTAATCAACAGGATACAGTTTTCCATTCCATAACGAGAAAATTAAAATTAAAATACACGGCAGGGACGTACGCAAGTGGGGGCATCCGGACCCCCCCCCCCGAAATTCATTTTTTTTGTGAAATTAATATCATTTTTGACAAAATGGTAAATTTCACACCCAGACAGACCTAGTCCCCCCTCGCCCCGAAACCAACTTCTTGATACGTATCTGAGTCCTTACAACATAATTAAAACATTAATAGTTTCCACAGGATAGTATGATATGTAAATTAGTAGATTGTCTTACATTGAATCGTTCTAGCTCGTATACGTATGTCTTATTATTGATAATATCTCTTGTTAACTATTTATTGTAAGTAGCACAAACTCGCCATATATGACAGAACAATAATATAATAAATAATAATAAATCCCAGCCATATTCATTCCACTAGTGGATGAGGCCTCTCCCCGAAGGGAGGAATTGGTTTACTGCTCCCACGTTGACCAGACGGGTTGGGAGAAGAGAGCCGAAGCTCTCACTGTGATCGCCACTGTATTTTATTCACAGCAGATCCCCAGTTGTCCTCACGATGCTTGGTCAACACCGAAATTTTTGAGCCCCCACCGGGAATCGACCCGGGACCACTCGCATTGATATATATATATATATATATATATATATATATCAAATCATTGTTATTCGTACATAAATATCCACAAAAAAAGGGGGGGGAGAACTTTTCAGTATTGCGCCTTACTAAACCGTATTTATAAATCGATTTTCGTAAAACAGCTTCGAAAGTTTGCTTAGCACTGTGTTTTAGGTTTCTTTTTATCTTTCCTGCTTTCAGTCTTTCTTTATACTTTTTTTTTTATTTATCTGATTATTATATTTATTACTCTGCTTTTAGACCAATAAAACTTAGTTGCCCCATGAAATGAATACAATTAATTATCTTAAATTATCTATACGTTCCTTCTTTACCTGAATATAGCAGACCAGTTAACACTTCTATCCTGAAAATAATTTCAGGGCTACACTTAAAAAAAAAGGTGTTTATTGCCACCCCAAAGGAGTAATAGAACACCTCTACCTCTACACCAATTCCAGTGCTGGGTAACACCAATTCTAGTGTTGGTTAACACCATCCGGGCTGTCCACCGGTGTTCAGAAACATCGTTAGGAGTGTTAGGGAATACCTTCAATGGTGTTTATTAACACTTCTAACGGTGTTGGACACCCCGGATGATGTTAACCAACACTAGAATTGGTGTTACCCAGCACTGGAATTGGTGTAGAGGTAGAGGTGTTCTATTACTCCTTTGGGGTGGCAATAAACACCTTTTTTTTAGTGTACTTACTATATACTTACGCAACTAAAAATGCCAAATGCAGATTGTATTGCCTTCGTACGTAATTATACATAGTAACTTAATCAAGTTTCCAGTTAAAACACTGGAATCGTAACCTAACCTCCACAATACTGTACCATTTCTTAATTCATGCAATAAAAGCAAAGATGTAACTTTGAGATCTGTGGTAGAAGCGAATGACCTTTCCTCGTGGATCCATCTTCGTGGATGTTACTTGATACTGTGACTTTTAAAAATGCGATTTCTTCTTCCCTTTTATGTCGTAGGTATTCCATACTCTTAGCACTTGTACATGTTTGTTTTAATATTATGTAGATGTCGTTGGTGCACTGTCAATTAAGTGAAACATCTTAATTAGAAAGTACCTACTGGCGTCATGAGAAAAAAAAAGTATTTGAACTGTGAATATGTATAAGGAAGATACGTTGTTTATTTCTAGCATTGAACTCTGGTGTAACTAATTTTGTTGTGGGCTTTGTGGAAACAATAATGAATTCCCAAAATTAGAAATTAAATATTGACTTTTGTTCCTAAAAGCACAAAACGTGTTTCCTGTTTCTCTTCTTCTTTTCCTTTTATAGACTCGCTGTTGTTTTTAGTATGTCTGTGTGTGCACTGTGTCAATAGCCTCTGAGATTTAATTAACATTCGAGCGACGTAACGGACTTTTTCCTTTACTATTTTCAGTGGACTTTCTTGATTCCAAGAGGCAATAAACTCTTTTTTTTTTCTGTAATGACTAAAAGGTTACCACCTTCACCTTAGATATTCCCACTGGCATTTAACACGTGACTAGTTTTCTAGAATTATAGAAGTAAATACACACTCCAGAGCAGTTGTAAGCAGATTCATACTTCATAGGTTGCACAGTGTAACATTCTACAGATAAATAAACTATTTTTCTCTCCTATAAAAATAAAAGAACTCGATGTAGCAATTCTAATCACGTAACAAACTTTATTTGTACGAATGTGTCAATCCAAAAAACCGAGGAGAGGTAACCCAGATGCTGCACAGTGTCTGCTCGTTAGCAAAGGGGTGTTCAAATGAAACTCGGTAGACCTTTAATAGAAAAATAATGAACTTAGGCCACAGATGCCGGTGTCGAAGGATTATTGTGGGTGTTAATGCTTCACCGTCACCTACACTTCTTTGTACGCCCGAAAGTCTTCAACTTCCCAAAGACATGGAAATGGCACGGAGATGGATAGGACTGTTGGGTGCGTGTGGGGACTAGCGTTGCCGTGAAGGGGGATAACACCTCTCATTAGGAAACCACGATTCTGCTACTACAACAGTGCAAGGTTGTTGAGGTAGCGATCGGCATTGATGGTCGCAGACAGGTATAGGTCCAAGGTGATAGAAGAACGGCATGATTATTAATTTTCTTACACTGGCCTGTTTTGCTCTTGTTGGGTGGCGGTGGTCCAATGTGCTTCCACTGCATGCTGGCACGGCGCATTTCGGGATCATAGTGATGGCAGACGATATCGTCCCTATCACAATGCGGAGCAGGAGGTCTTCGGCCTCCATGACTCAACAAAATCCTCAAAATGCAGAACTTCCAAGTGCGCCAATAATAGTTTGATTATTATTCTTTTAATTTGAAAGAATTTCACTGCTTATCATTTCGAATACAGTAGATGTTTAATATAGAGGTTTCAGTGATATCTCTTTGAATTCACCAGACATTTATATAAATTATTAGGTATGCAAATACTTTTTGAACCCATTGTGAAAACATAAGAGAGGAATACGTGAGACTGTGGTATGCCGTATATTTTAACCCTTTGGGGTCCTAGGACACAAACGATGTGCCATAAGTGAAAAACATTAGAACTCAGAAACGGTACATAGTATGAAGTTGTTTTGTTCTTAGCGAAATATGGTTGAATATCTTTATTATATTTTACATTTTTGAGATTACAAACAGCGGAAATTTCTAACTTTGGAAATTCGAAAAAAAAAAATCCTTATCCAACCGCATTGAGCCAAACTCCGATATATTATAAAGATGGACATATTGTACGTGTATCTTACGCCCCAGAAATAGTTATTTAGTAGTATTGGTAAGTGTAAAGCCATGACCTATAGCAGACGGGAAAAAACTTACGATTTCACTTACGCGATCAATGGAATAAGCTTAAAAAAATTGGATACAATTAAAGATTTAGGTGTTACATTCGATAGTAAACTAACCTTTTCGCCACATGTGGTAAATATGACCAATGATGCATATAGAAACCTAGGATTTCTTGTTAGGACAACCAAAGAATTTGCAAATGATAGCACTTTGAAAACTCTTTACTATTCCTATGTTAGGTCCAAACTTGAATATGCCTCACTTATATGGAATACCTCTATGAAAGCTAGTTGCCAGAAGATCGAACACGTACAAAGCAAATTTTTACGTTTTCTCACATACAAACGGACTGGTTTCTACCCGAAATACGAATCTTACAACAATTTAATCGATAATTTTAAATTTCAGAAACTTGAACAAAGACGAACATTAAACGACTTACTTTTCTTGTACAGACTTTTGCACAATAAAATAGACTGTACCGAATTAATTGCAAAAATAATTATTAAGGTCCCATCCCTCAGAACGCGCGAGGGAAATAGTGGCCTATTATACTGCAGAAAAGCTCGTACAAACGTATTAAATATGTCACCTACATGGAGAACTAGTGCTACTTATAATGCAATAGGTAAGAATTGTACAAATTTGGATCTATTTGGAAATTTGGAAGAACTGTACAAAAGATTAATACAGAATATATTGTAAAAAAAAAAAAAAAAGAAAGAAAGAAAGAGAAAGAAAAAGAAACTTGTTGGACAAGAAAAAGGGTATAGATGTTCTATTATTTGTGTCATTAAATGTAACAATGTAACAATTATTGTAGACGCTGTAAATAGGCATTAAGGCCTGTTGTGTCGATGAAATAAATAAAATAAATAAATAATAAAAAAAATAGTACCTGAAACTACATCATTTTGAAGAGGCATCTGGCAATTCTTCAGAAAAAAAAGTAAGTTTGGCGGGATCAAATTCCCACATTTCAAATTTGAGGCAAATTTTTGCAGCAAGAAATTTCACTTTTAGCAACATATTCCCTCCTATTATATAAACTTACTCTGTGGTCCATTACGGTCCCAACAATATCTTATTCATGGTTTTGTAACGATTATGTATTCGTGTAAACCAAATCTTACGAACACATCATAAGCCCCATCGGTTCGAAAGGGTTAACGGGTTCTTCTACTTCTCTCAGAGCTAGAAAGTTTACTGTTGTTGCTTATGGACAGAAAATTGATATCGAATATCTTCATTTTCTAAGGAACTGGATATCTTTAATAGAAAAGAAAAGTTTTGGAGCATTCTTCAGAAGTTTATGAACGGGTTGAAATACTTATAACGTACATTTGTTTCCTAGTTTTTCAGAAATAAATTATTAAAAAATAAATAAAATTATTTTGTTTTCTCTAAATTACAATATGACTAACTTTGCAACCAATTACGCTAGAAGGATCAACTTTTTCTTGTTTTATTCCTTGTGAACAAACGATTCTGATAATTTTAATTGCAAACATATCCGATACACCAATAAAAAAATAGTATTTTTATATAGCTATTCTAGTCCATCTCTAAAAGGTTTGATGAGGTTAAGCCACGCCCCACTCTAGGCCTGCCAGTGGAAGGGGTGAGAAGTTGGAGAAGCGAGTGTCTGAATAAGTATGTGTGTACCGCTTGAATGAAACAGGTTCTCGACCGGTTTTTCTGCGAAAAATGGCTAATTCTGTAGAGTTTGTGTTCTTCCTCAATGGTTCTATACTAAGAGGGTGGACGTGGTGAGTGGAGGAAGATTGCCTCCCCCCGCCTCTGCTACCCCCTAGAAGTAATTATTCTAGTATAATGCAATATATTATTTCGACTTTTGGAATTCGAAGACATAATTTAGAATGTTTGTCTATCTCCCTATCAGCTGGCTATCAGAAGTAATTTAGATCAACCATTTTCTCTGCATAATTGTCGTGCAGGGAAGGAGTAGGGAAGGAAGGGAAGGAACACTTCCTCGGAAGAGAAACAAACAAACAAATAAAAAATCATTAGCTAGAATCAAAGATTTTACTCACTTAAAATGGTATTTTCCATCCACTGAAATCAAAGGTAGAATATAACCTAACAATTCCTAGCCTAGTAACGTAAAATATTAAGTAATGGTTTTATTATAAACAAAACCAAAACGCCCCCGTATAAATTCGAATTATAACGGTTTTTTTTTTTAACTCAAAGTGATAGGAACAAATGGAGATTACTGAGCGAATGCCGTGGCCTGCCAGTTTTAGTCAGTCATAGATTTTCCCACCGGTGTCCATTACTAATCCAACGGTGTATGGCTTATCTCTGTCGAACTTGTGGCTACTGAGATCTAGTAGGGTCACAAATGGATAATACGTGTACTAAGCGATTCGAAAGGACTTGCCAATTCTAGTCACATTCATAGCTTTCCTCACCATTGCAGACCATGACGAATCCAACGGTGTAAAAATCATCTCTGTCAGACTTGTAGTTACTAAAATTTAGGAGGGACACAAATGGAGAATACAAAGCGACTGGAAAGGACCTGCCAGTTTTAGGGTCAAAGTTATAGGTTATTCCATGGTTTCAGGCCGTGTGATATGCAATAGTACTTCTGTTTACATGCCTCCTCTATTGACAGTTTTTCCAAGAATAAAAAGGCAGAACTTCTCTATAGATATATCTGTTGCGGCTGCAGCCTGTATTAGGAACACTGAATATTGATAAACACAGGCAGTAAGATGTTCGTTAGTGAGAGTAAAAGTAACGTTAGTACATTTTTTTCGAGTCGGCGCTCAGTAGCTGCTCGAGTCGGTACTCAGAACTGCTCGAGTCGAGTCGGCGCTCACTATGTGCTCGAGTCGAGCCGAGTCGAGCCGAGTCGATGCTCAGAGAGACTTACACTGTGACTCGGTTACAGTGAGTCGAGCTCGAGCGACGACTCAACTCGAGCGTTAGACTCGCCGCTCGAGCCGAGCGGATTGACATAATAATCAGAAAAGGAGTCAGTGGACGATGTCGTAGTAATGTAAAGTTATCTTACCTCATAATTTATACACAGCTATCTCGGTTTTCTACTTGTTCAGTTATTAGAGAAAACTTAGTTTATTGATCTTCTTGGCAACATAATTTGTTGTTCTAACTTCACATCGACTATCATGCTTTCTACTATCATTGTTTCTAAAGTTAGTAGGATAGAAAAAACAAATAGTGAAACTAAATTAACATAAAAAAGTAATAAAAAACTTTTAAAGACATTCTTTTCTTAATCTATTCGTACTAAAAAGGAAAAAAAATAGTTTTGTTTATGCATGCCTAAAAAAAAAAGCATGGGCGCGCTCTCATATACTGTCGCTTCATAAATTCTTGAAATGACGCGCCCCATTCTTTTCTTTTTAGTCATACATAAACATTTTTTTTTCTTTTTAGTACGAATTGATTAAGAAAAGAATGTCTTTAAAAAGTTTTTTTTAGTTATTTCAATGCCGACTCGCTCGATTCGAGTCGAGTCGGTGCTCAGTACCTACTCGAGTCGAGTCGAGTCAGTGGTCACAACAACTCGAGTCGAGTCAGTGGTCACAACAACTCGAGTCGAGTCGAGTCGCTGCTCACTATGTGCTCGAGTCGAGTCTAGTCGGCGCTCACTATTTGCTCGAGTCGAGTCGGCGCTCACTATTTGCTCGAGTCGAGTCGGCGCTCATGTAGCTGCTCGAGTCGAGTCGAGTCGGTACTCAGAACTGCTCAAGTCGAGTCGAGTCGGTACTCAGAACTGCTCGAGTCGAATTGAGTCGGTACTTAGAACTGCTCGAGTCGTTGCTCAGAGAGACTCACGCTGCTACTCGGTTACAATGAGTCGAGCTCGAGCGACGAATCAACTCGAGCGTTATACTCGCCGCTCGAGCCGAGCGGGTTGACATCCCTAGTGCGCAAAGGCAGAGACCCTAGCCTTACAGAAGGTACCATCTCGGCATTCGCCTGTTGAGACTGAGGAAAACCTCAGTCAGGATGGCCGGCCGGAGCAGGATTCGTACGCTCGACATACCCAATGCCGCTTGGTTGGCAGACACGCTACCCCTAAATTTTTCTTGTGTTGTGGCAGTTATGTTTGTTAATGTTAGGATAAGGAATCCAATCATTTTTCATGATTTTTTCTTACTTCTTGATTAAATTCAAAATGTTTTACCGAATTTTTTAAGAAATTATAAATTCATTTTGATCTGGCCCGGGCCAAGACTCAAAAGCTTTTGTTCCTCTAAAAATGATTCAAAATGTCGCGCTTATTGCAAAGGGAGCAAAATCAACCCCAGTTTCTATTTCAAATTTTTAAGTTTCCTCCCGTAGATGTATTCCCGGGACGCCACTGCGTTCAGCAACGTCATCATGTGATTCTGCACATGCACTTTGATATGTATATTTTTTTTTATTGCAAAGTTCTACCATATGTGCAATAGGAGCCGAATTCAGTGGTACGAAGGTTGAGAACTACCCCGTATAAAGGATGTGTTTAAGGCTAATGTAACGTTGTCCACATAAGATAGACTAAAATGTGAGCTGAGTTATACAGACTTTTACAATAGCCTAGTCGTAGAAATAGGCCAGTAATAATTTAATTTAATGTTTTCGGAGGACGCATTACTTTCTGATTTTTTTTTTTTAACGCATAAAGGGTTGTTATGTATGGGAGCTACTAAGTATAGCTAATAGGGCCATTTCTCTCTCCCTGGCTTTGTACTCCTATTCTTAAAAAGAGTAATTACCTTTTTCCAACGCCCCCATACAGCACAGGTACATTCTAGGAATATGCTACGAATATCTGGGACATCGTACGCATATTGTGGATCTGAAAGGGATATCCCTGGGATATCCTGTGCTATGTGGGCCTGTTTAATTTCTCTCCTAATAATAACCAGGGCAAAGTTATGGTAGATGATTTTTTTTAATTCGAAGACATAATTTAGAATGTTTGTCTATCTGCCTATCAGCTAGCTATCAGAAGCAATTTAGATCAATCATTTTCTCTGCATAATTGTCTTGCAGGGAAGGAGTAGTGACAGATTTTACTCAATTAAAAATAGTTGTACTTTCCATCCACTGAAGTCAAAGGTAGATTGTAATCTAACAATTCCTAGGCTAATAATCTAAAAAAAACTAAGTAATAGTTTTATTACAAATAAAACCAAAGCACCACCGTATAAATTCGACTTATAACATATACCCTCAAAAAACTTCAAAGTCATAGGAACAAACGGGGTTTACTAAGCGAATGCCGGGGCCTGCCAGTTTTAGTCAAATGCATAGATTTTCCCACCGGTGTCCATTACTAATCCAACGGTGTATGGCTTATCTCTGTCGAACTTGTGGCTACTGAGATCTAGTAGGGTCACAAATGGATAATACGTGTACTAAGCGATTCGAAAGGACTTGCCAATTCCAGTCACATTCATAGCTTTCCTCACCATTGCAGACCATGACGAATCCA
>JAGDQP010008150.1:0-64197 GCA_022664845.1 Lepisma saccharinum
AAAGACGGGACTCTACTTTTATTAGCCTTGTCCAAAGATGTAGAAAAAATACTAAATATCTCAATGTATCCATTCTTCTTACCATCATATTAGAGGCTGAAATACAAACAGAAAAGGTAAGAAATGGTGAACAATATTTTATCATAAAGAAAGAAATCAAACTGAGTGCACACAGATAATTAGTAGGCCCTCTTTAACAAGCAGTACTTTATCTTGACACGCATAGAGGTTAGTCCAAAAGTAGCTTTACTTTTAGTTTGAGTTGTACTACGAATTTGGGAAAAAGAGAAGAAATGAAAATATTGCACGAAATATCGGGAAATAAATGGTGGAAGTATCAACACGGTAAAATTAAAATTTTCTTGTATATCATCTTACAGTTTCTCCTATGACAGCTGAATTTACCTTTGAATCACATTGGTACTAAATTCTTACCAGAACTTACTGGCATATATTTGTAAAAGTGAGTACATGTAAGTAATGACTGATTACGTAGTACCCTATTACGACATCCTTTACACCTCAATTGAAGCAGTCCGAGGCAAAAGTGGATAAGTCAATTTTTGGCGAAATTGAGGTAAGCATTATTTTCATCTCCTTGTGTTATGCACTACATGTGGACAAGAGATTGTGTCGGAAAGTTATTCGGATATCCGGTTGTTAAACCTTGATGAATTGGTCATGTATGTCAATTTCCGAACTAGAAGTTGTTAAGTCCACGCTTTCCGCGTCATATATAGATAAGGTAGGCCTGTGTTAATGCCACCATATTCCTTCACAGTGAGCAAGTATAGTGTTAAATGCCCCAATTATCCTCTACGTTGGTTCTTTTATTTATTTCGCATTATTTATTATAGCGGAGTTAAGATTACAAAACCTTTTCTTTCACTCAATTATAAATATACACAACATATAAGGGAAGATAATCCCGAACAAAAATATCATTGTGAAGGGAAGCAGCATCACCATTACCACTCTGAGGCTAAAGATGAATAACATGGGCAAGGTTCGGAGATGGACAAAGGACGACATTTTGAATGTCTACCTTTATCTGCGAGGTCTTAGAGCTGACAACTCTACACCACTAAAACATATCAAGAAATAGTAACAAATGGTTCATGGATTCTCCTTAGGTAAAATATTCCGGAGGTAATCTAGTCCCTCATTCGGATCTCCGGGCAGGGACTGCTTCAGGGGGCTCCAAGAACAGGATTAAGAAAGACCTTAGAATAGGAACGTCGAACGTACAAACATTATACCAAATGGGCGCTCTTCAGGTGGTGGTACGCGAGACCGATAAGTACGAGTTAGACATATTAGCGATACAAGAAGTTCGGTGGGAGGTTCAAGATAGCATCCCACAGGGCAATTAACACTTTCTACTACGGGAGAACACAGTCTCACGCTTTCGGAACAGGATTCCTCATTATGAATAGTATCCTTCAGGCGGTTCAGCATATAGAGTTCGTAAATGAAAGACGATACTCACTCGATCTGGTAACACGGTTTTATTAAACGTTTAAGCTCCGACCGAGCTGGCTACTGATGGCGGCAAAGATATATTTTACGATGAGCTAGAAAGGCCGTTTGACCGAATACCGAAGTATAATTCGAAAATTGTGATGGATAATTTCAATGCAAAGGTAGGGAGGGAAGAAAAATATAGACCTACTATAGGCAAATACAGCCTTCACCAAAAGACCAACAACAATGGAGAAAGACTGATAACTTTCGCGACTTCGAAAAACCTACTGGTAAAGAGCACGTACTTTGAACACAAATACATACACACAGAGGCGGCGTTTGGGGCAACCGCCCCAGGTCCCGCGCTTAGGGAGGCCCCGCGTTCCGAGTTGATATTTTTTTTACCCAATGATATAAAAGTTGATTTGTAAAAAACAGTTTCCAAATAAACTAGTTTGTATAGTTTCCATGCGAAATGTAATGTGAAATGGAAATGAATAAAGAAGCACTTGTAATTAGCAATGCAGTTTTTAAAATATATTGTACTTTCTTTAAATAAGTTATGTCGGATTTGTTTTTCATAAGAAACCGTTGTTCATTAAAAAATATAATATTTAGTAATAAATTTAGGGTTAGGAATGAAAGGAAGAAGTGAGAGGAAGCATTTAGGGGGAAGTTGCTTACTGCTTTATCGGCTTTAGATGTAACATTTCGGCGCTTAGCGATTTTTACTTGTACTTTGGCCCCGCGGGGTCATTATTGCCCTAGGCCCCGCGCTCACCTAACGCTGCCTCTGCATACACAAATACATATGTGTATCCCCGGACGGAAAAACTCTCAACCAGATCGATCACGTATTAGTAGACAGACGAAGACACACCAACACTATGGATGTTAGGTCGTACAGAGGAGCGGAAGGTGACACCGATCATAAATTAGTGATCACAAAAGTAAGGGAAAAGTTATGCATCGCGAACAGAGAAAGCAATTCGAAGTTAAACGATTATATAATCCGAGCATAAAAGCAGATTACCAACTCGAACTCTCAAATAGGTTCGAAATCCTAGCCGACTCGAGTATTAATAAAGATGATATTAATAATGAAATTGATGTAAGCAAGATGTGGGAGGCAATTCGTGAAACAATTAACAGTGCAGCAAAGGAACATGTAGGTCAGAAGAAACAACACAAAAACAAATCTTGGTTTGATGAAGAATGTCTTAAGCTTCATGAAATGCGAAAACAAGCCAGGCAACAATGGCTAAGTAATAAAAGTGAAGAAAATACCGACCACTGCGGTAACGCGAAACGAAACACCACACGCGGGTTCAGAAACAAAAAGCGAGAATATCTGACGCAGAATATTCAGGAGATAGAGGGAAACGGCGAAAGAGTTGAGAGGAATGGTAGTTTTAAAACACGTTTTTAGGACCAACTGTTATATTTTTTCCTCATCATCTGTCGTACCCTAACTCGGTCTGAGTCAAATATGCCAAAAATGCATAAGTGAATTCAAATTCCAACACCTTTTTCAGAGAAACAGAAAGAAAAGAATTGAGAAAGCTCCAGCTGTTACAGTTAATATCGAAAAAGTAACTGAGTCTCTTTCGAAATTACTTTGGTTCGAAACCAGTTCCGATAAACTGCAGACTTATATAACTTTTCTTCATTTCGTTGTCTCACAGTTTTCTCTGAAAGGTGGGTTGAACTTACCGTTGCTCTCAACTTTCAAATTAGAATTAATCATCCTTGTAATTAGTTCTAAATCTACTACATTTATAGCATTCAACTTACCAAATTCACACGTAAATTCATGAGATTCTATACTAAGCCAATATTAATGTATTCTCTGTTGGTCCTAGAATTATAAGACATTTATCACTTGATAAATTCCAGGAGAATATTGGAATCCAACGAAGTTGATTAACGACACCAATTTATTTATTTACTTATATAGCAGTTATTATAATAACAGCTTTCTTATATTTACTCTTGGAGTTTGTATGTGGCAGTGACAGTTAGCTGACACGTTAGGTATTTGCTCATTCCTTTATTAGTCTCCCGGTACAAACAGATTAGTTAAACAAGGAATACATAAAAGTATCTTAACCTTGCATTCGTATGCAGACAAATAATAGGCTTCTCAGTAATAAAGTAAAACATATTTGTTCTGTGAATAGTAGAATAACATTTTTTTACTATTGTTGTACAAGCTTGAATTAACCATGTTTATAATGTGCAATTGTATGTTTCTTATGAGCAGAAAAATAACTGGCTCCTTTTCCGTATACTGTTGTAAGATACATATGAAGAAACTAGCAGACTGTGCCTCTTTGAAGTTATGCAACATCCAATAATATCTGAATCTCTGACTAGACGTTTTGAAAGAATACATCTATATTTGCTTTGGCTTCCTTGAACTCCATTAACTGCATTTTCACTTACAAATTTCAAATCTATTTATTATGTATCGCAGATAGCATGCCAACTTGAAACAAGGTTGTCTGTCACTTGCTTTTAGCTTGGCAAACATGATATTGTGTTGAACGTAATAACCAAGCATGTAAAAATTTTCGAAAAACGTAAGCGGCTTGGTTATTGTAACTAATTTAATTCAGGCTTATAGGAACGAGCAATTATGCAAGGAAACTGATCACACTTGAAATTTATTTCAATTTTCTTTCGTTGCACTCTCGCTGCTGCCGTAGGCTAGGGCTGTTTTGCCGTAGGCTAATCTTCGGCAAAATATACTACAGGCGTATTTTGCGATCTGATGAACTAAAAACGTTTGGAAAACCATTTTATATTGTCTGATTCCGTAGCCTGATGACTACCGCATAGGAATAGTGTGCCGTGGGACTTCCGATTGGTTCACACCCAGGTCAACGCTTTTATTTTTCTAATAAGTACACATTTTGTGCTCTTTCTTGTCCTGTTAAGGCAGTTGCAACCGTGATTCTTGCAAACTAGACGGACTGATTCAACGTTCTTAAAACCTTTCTGGCTTGATTTGCTAAGATTGTAAAAGTTGACACACTTGTGAAAGCAAGCCTGATTCAGTTTCTAGTGAGGCCAACATTGCAATGTGGGATATCAAACTTCAAAGAAATTTTAAAGGCATTTAGTACATATACGTATGCCAAACTTCAGATATTAACTTACCTCTATTCTGTGCTTGCATTTAGTTCAATCTTTAACGTTTTTCCATAGTTATAAAGTAAAGGAGGGAAGAAAGAGAAATAAACACAAAGTTGTATACAATGCATGTAGGCTGGTAAAGACATGACATTTCTTGTTGACCTGGACGGGAACTTTGGCTAAGGCAATTCGAATTGAAGTTTATTTATGGCCTTTAGGCATCTAAGGCTCATGCCGGGATAGGGGAGGGGAAAAGATGTTGGAAGGTGTCGGCCAGGACCTATATTGAAATTGCCATCCCGGCATTTGCTTAGTTTGACTGAGGACTAATACTAAAAAATACGCCGTCAGAATGGTCGGCCGCTGGGATCGAAACCACGATCTCCCGAACACGGAGATTCGAAATGCATGATAACATCTTCTCATACAATTAGCCAAACATACACCTTAACCAATGATCTTAGAAGAGGCTCCTTAAAGACTGTACCTTATTAATGTATACTATCTTCTTATAGCATTCTTAAATGAATCAACAATATGAATCACAAAATGTAACTGGACCTGTCGTCGTGACTGAAACCTTTACTGTGATAAACATACATAAGTTGGAAGCTGTGGAGGTCAAGAAAGGGCGTGATTTCATTCACTACAACGTCGTAATGTATTGGTTGTGAAGGGTTTTACTCTCTATCTCTCTTAAGTTAGCTTTTATATTAACGTGATTTTATTAGTTGGTTCCACTACGGTTTTCGTGCTTTTGTTCCTGTCTCACCACTCCAAAAATCATAATATTCGTATTGAGTGTGCAGGATTCTGCTTTTTAGTATGCAATATCGTTGTGGGTAAAGGTGTAAAAACACACAAAAGTAAATACTTTATCTATAAGGATTTTATTCTGGTACCCTATTAGCAATCCTTGCTAACGTTGTAGGACCACTAGTGGTTCAAGTTAGGTTGTCTCCAAAGGTGCTTTATATGTAGACTCTGTGATGGTTGAGCAGTGGATTTCACCATGTCGACTTACTGTTGTCAAATACGTTCAACATATTGTCGGGGAGCTTGTAGGTGCATACCAAATGCGAGGTACATCTTTCAGTATTTCTGCCTGGACGCTAGATTATATAGTATTGTATACTGTAGGAGATACACTGATGTTTGTAAAGTAAGAGCGATATGGGCAGAGTAAAACGCCTACCGTCGTGGGGTAATATGCCCATGCACCCCAACACTATACTAAACAAGATGGAAGGTCATAGCAATTGAAATGATGTTACGATAGAAGCTAGTCGTACTACAGGAAATTATATGACTGTACAAGTCACAAAAACTAGCCTATAAAGCATGGAGTTCCTACTACTTCCTTACCATTGATAGGCTTGGAAAATACAGAATTGAAAATTACTTGTGCTGCCGACGAGACAAGAACTAGGCTGTCTTGTCTCGAAAATATATTGTCCAGAGAATGACTCCTCTCGTAAAGATGTATACTTTGCATCACGAGAGCTTTGTCTCGTCCCGTTTTCTATAGCTAGTATCTCTGTCTCGTCTCGTCTCGTGACAACACTAACAATATATATTAACTGAAAATACGAAATGAAAAAGCTTGTTTGGTTTCATTCTAATGGTGAGATGTAAGTTTGTTTTGCACAACACAATACTACTAGCATTAATCAGTCTTATGGAAATATTAGACTAACAGAATAAAAAATATATATGAAAGAATGAGAAATATTACACTTACTGAAGGAAATGAATTGAATTTACATATTTCTCCTCTTCTAAGACAGGAATAACTACACAGCTATAAAGCATACTATCGTGTTTGCTGGAATGGTAATAGGTGTAGTAAAACATCCACGGACCATTAATTCCGACGCCTATTGGGCAAACCACCCCGATGTCAAACTCAATAGTTTCAATTCATTTAACTTCCAACACTGCATGGCATGGGGTCTACCCTCTATTGCATTAGAGCAACAGAACCCTACACTGCAAAAAATAGCTGTGTTAATTCAACACAATGCGGTGTCCCAGCGTGACTACCATTTTGTGTGTTAAATCAACACAACACCCGGTGTGGATTTCGGTAATGTTAAAAAAAAAAGTTATGGCTGGAGGGAGATTTGAACATGAATTGCTCAGTTAGAAGTCCAGCTTCTTACCGACTCCGCTCAAGCGTCAGACAGCAAATGCACTAGATGCAAACGATATTTAGTGAACAACATTTTGCTTAAACGACTACACTATAAATTTAAACAGTGTATGGGTTCAAGTATATGTTGCTGAATCCCCAAAACTAACTAAGTTACTTGCACGACTTATGCCATGGTTTAATCACTTCCTATTTGTCAATTGAGAACCAGAATTCCCATTCATTCAGAATATTCTATTTCTATGAAAGCAAGCAAGATGGCGACAGCCAAACGTTTGGGCAGCATTTCTGCTTTCTTATCGTAACAACATGTCAAATGCTGCGCTTGCTTTCATAGAAATGGAACATATTATCAAAAAATGGGGATTGTGATCCCTAATTGATCAATGGAAAAATGATTGAACCATGGCATAAGTCGTGAGAGTAACTTTGTTTGTGTTTGAGGTTCAGCAAGATTTTTTTTATCCTCTATATTGTTTCAATCTAGTACTCTTTCTTTCTGACGATTTAGCGAAGGCTATAAGACTCTCGACTTCCAAGTGAGCAGCCCATGTTCAAATCTAGCTTCAGCCGTAAAATTTCTTTCTCCCAGTACCGTGTTTTGTGTTGATTTAACACACAAAAGTGGAAGTCACGCTGGGACACCGCATTGTGTTGAATAAGCACAGCTATTTTTTACTGTGTACTTTGTGCAACGCACATTCATTGGATTCACTAATACAGCAGTGTAATTAGTCTGTCTCCCTAAATTTGAAACGTTAAAAAAATATTACAAGTAAAAATTATGTACTTAGCAGATTTAAATTAGACTGCATGTCTTCACTTTCTTAAGACAATCTTTTTTGGTGTCACCTTCGTCTTCCAAACAACTGCGCCTTCACTCAATCGTATCACTGTTACCAAGTCATATTCCCTTCCGTGTTTTTTAGGGGTGGGTATTTTATCCAAAGTGGCACTTCACCCCCAATTACTCTAGTTGGTAAAGCCGTTTGAATATATCGGATGGAACCTACAATATGCAATCATTAGTATAACCTATTTATTTCTAACACAAATCATACATTCACCCCAGGACACCATACATTCTAAACGCTACAGTCCTCATGAAGCAACAGTTGAGATTTCTAGCACTGAAACTCATCTTTGCGCCTATCCTTTTAAAGCAATATGCATCACTTTTGCAACATAAATCGGTAATTCTTTTGTAAAAATCTTTTCTAATTCCAATCTTCGATTGTTGTTTATACTTTTTCTTCTCTTTTATTTCACCGGTGATGCATTAATTTTATGTAAGCCCCTGTGAGGTTCCAAATGTACTAATTGTTATATTCTTTAAAACTGAAGGCCCAAACATTAAATCTAATGGCTGCCGTAACTTCCTATAATAATATGTAATGATTTTCCATGAGATGGACTGTCTTACTCCGATCTTATGCTTCAGAGGCGGAGCTATATTGCCCCAAACACGCAACCTCATTCGAAGTTGCCACTGGCCCTTTATGTGTGTATAGCCTCAGTCAGAAACTGCAGTGGTATCGAATACCACAGTTAGTAATGATTCTAGTAAAGTGCTTCTGTTTTTAAAGATTACCAAAGTCATATGTTCCTCACAAGTTATTAACAATCGTTAATTTCTTGATCATACTAAAATGCATTTTAATTTTACACATACCTTTGCATTAGTGAACAATGTGTCCTTTTCACATGACACAGTAACTACCTCTTTTGCAGCGCACCTGCAGTAGAGACATCAGTTGACGAAATTGTCAAATACAGTGACTTCAACACTTGTCACTCATGAGTAAAGGTACCATGTGGCCGTCTTTGACCAAATGACTCTTTGATTCAGCATCATGTAAGAATGAGAATAAAGAACGCTTCTTTCTTTATTATGTGCATTTTTCCTTCTTTAGCACTTTGACCATCGCTGCACTATTAAATATGTATTTTTTTCATTAAGTGTAAAATGTCGCCTTAAAAACGCATATAAAGCGAAATCTGTCATAGTTGAAAAGGTATCTTGAAAACACTTCACATTAAAGCTCTATTAACAAAATCAAATAATCGTTCAAATATAGTTTAAAATTCAATCTGTTTTCAACATTCAAATGAGAACAGGAGAAAGGTAGTTAATGGTATTATATTTGCTTTTAAGCACAATTTTTGTGCAATTAACTTGTAAAGATAATCTAGGACACAGTTCAATATAACAGTTAAAACACATCATGTTAACGTTCTATCAACGAAATCAAATTTTCGTTGGGATATGGATTGAAATTCAACCTATTTTCAACATGCAAAAGAGGACACAAAATAATAATTAATGATATTCAATTAGTTTTTCATTACAAATGATATTCCATTGAATTAGAAAGAATCTCTTAAAATGAAATGTATTTCATACTTGAAAATAACGGTTGAATCCACGTTGAATTAACATCTTATCAACAATATCGTCTTTGTTGAAATATGATTTAAAATTAAACATTTTTTCCAACAGATAACGTTTAATCAAAGAGCTTAACCAACAATCAACGTTCAGAACACGTTTGTGTGCTCGGCTTGATTCAAAGTCGCCTAAAGGCCTTAAAATTAAAAAGATCGTAATATTTCTCATGTACTAGAGTGCAAGACAAAGAAAACCACTGCTCCTTCAGAAGAGGAATCAAGTACTTCACAGCGCTCAGGTTCGTTCTCTTCCGAGAAATATTGGTTTTGATGAGGAAACTACGGTAATAAGTTATTGGATTTTGCCAGCTGCACAAAAGATGGCTTATTTCAACTCGTAGACAGTTTTCTTTTCTATTAGAAGGTCCTGGGAACTATCCGAGTGACAGCACATCCTGACTAAGATTTTTCCAGTGTTCTTAGTGAGTCATGGTAGATATAAATCTAGGCTCTGGCCGACTACCTTTCAACATTCATTCCATCCTGGCCTGAACATCACATGTCCAAAGGTCATAAAATTATCCTAAATTCAAAAATGCAAACGGAAACCGGGTGTATTATAATCAAAAGATGTAATAACACATTGTCTCTACGTCATGCTGTTAGTTTCCAAAGATGAAAAGTGGTGCCAGAGTTACTACTGATTCTTTAAGAACCAAACATTGTAAGTGCTAGAGTTGAGACAAGCACGGTCAATGTTAACAACCTTGGAAAAAGTCGGAAATCATTCGAAAGAGTATCCAAAACGATAAGGATAGAATTCTTAAGAGGAGCGTACCTTCCTACCTCTTTTTCTCAATTCTTAATTGGATTTGGATGGGCATTTTGTTGCGGTTTATTCATATTGTCTGCTGCTGATTCCAATAATTTTAGTTTCATTTCTATGGTTTTTATCTCATCTTAGAGCTTGCTTCTCAGTAAGCGTGGAAAACACAAAAATAGTATAGAAAATGGGCTGTAAGTTTTGTAGATTCTTGTTTGTCTTTCTTCTAATTAATATACAGATCTGTTGCTCATTGGGTTATCCATTCCTAAGGTTTTGTTTTCCCTGCGGTAAGCGCTGTCCAGATCAGTCAACAATGCAGAAACGAAATAAATAGCAAACTATTTTGTAAATTTTGGGAGAACAAGTCTTATAATATCCAAAATAAAATGATAACTTCTCAAAATCAACAATATTTTTTTAAAACCTGAAGTTAAATCTAAAGTTAACACAAACAATGACAGCCGCCGGGACATGGACTCGAACCCGGATCTTCCAATTGCTTGTGAATTTCTGTGTTAATTTCAAGTATTTATATTTCCACAATCCGTAAAGTTATTAACATCAATAGTATATTAGTGGTAGTAATCATATACTACAAGGTCAACATTTCAGAAATGAATCAACTCTCTAGCTAATATTATTGAGGGTGAAGTGTCAAGACAGCAAATGCAACGTATGATGGTTTACGCTAAATTTTACAAACTATAAAATGAAACATTCAACCATCTGCTCGCTCACACGGTTTTAATTTCTTATAGTCTGATACCAATGACAATTAAAACAAATAAAAGGGTATCCTTAATAGGTTTGGTATGTAGACATCAGAATAAACACAGTGATGGAACAGAGACTGTTCAGGTCTAATGTTAACAACACCTAAAACAAGTAATAATTAAGAGTCGATGCTGTGGTGAGTGCGTCTAAAGTATACACTGAAATATACTAATCATAAATAAACGTTAAATTGCCTTGGCAAACATACCTGAAGCTACTTACATGTCCAGTGTTCAAAGTAACATTCTAACAGAACAACAAGACTATGAAAATATTACAGATTATTACCATGGTTAAACGCTATAAGAAATATATAAATAAAACAACAAATATGTATTTACGTATTAAACAAAATCTTTATTTCCTGCTTATAAACAAATTTAATATAACAAAGACTACGAAGAAATTTTAAGACACTTTCTACAATGATTCTGATATAAAATCAATTCCAATATAAAACAAAATAAACTGAATACATTCCACACGTTAAAATAATAAAAATATGTGCAAGGAGAACAACATATAATGATTTACGAGACTTCGCATTCCCTGAAGAAGCAAATAAATTTTCATTTTGTAATTGGAACTCAAACATAACATCCCTCTCCCACTTGAGTTGTAATCCAGACTCAAAAATTTTAGATAAGGAACGATTAATGTCCGGAATCAATGGAGAATTTTTCTTACAGAAGAATGCCAAGTACTGAACAAGAACAGGTTGTTCTACAATATGCACTAAAGAATGTAAGCTCACTAGTCATGTGTTGTAGAAAAACTAGTGTCTCAAACAGGGCAGCAACTTTTTTGGAAGCTATCTCCTTCAAAGTATATTTTACGTTCCATTCTATCTCGTACCTACCTTTCATTCTTGTGACTGCTTGATTTGTTGAGTGTTTAAAAGTATGACCATGTATTGGAAAACTTTTATCTGGAAGATCACTATTCACGACATTTTCTAAAGTAGTCATTTCTGGATAGTGAAGTGGAACTGTCAACATATGGGCTATATGTCCCTGACATGTACAAGAAATGATCAAACAAAATAGTGCGATATTAAGAAACAACACTCCCAAACTTGGAATCTGAGGTTGACAAATATAAACTTGAAGAAAAATTGAAGTTATTTTGTTTGATGCGATTTTCTTTATGATCGATAAGAATTACAAAGGACCAGAACAGAGATGCACTGGCGATAACTACCACAATAAATACACTCCTAACTTGTGTATCAAATGCCAAAAGAATGGCCATAGTAAGAAGAATTGCTGTAGCACTTAGTACAGCAAAAAAGAGAATGGAAAGTAATATACAGTTTCTACGTAATCTAAAATTTCAATATTTTGTAAATAATAAAGTTCAACGTAATTTAGCAAAATATCTGCCTGACCGTTAACAAGTTTCGAGAACAGTGGATTCCACGATGTGTTCAAATTTTCCGGAAAGGTCCAATCTGAATATGTCATGTTTAATTTTTTATACTCACCAAATAATTGGGTATATTTAGCACTTATCCCTCCTTTTATTATTGGTTCTTATTCAAGACTAGGATCATGAAATGATTTTGGCTTTTCCCACGATGCAAAAGGATACTGTACGCTACTATAGTATTACCACAATATTTTGTAATATTATGTAGGAAGAAAACTTCCATATCTACAACACTTTTATGGCTCTTGCATATTTCCGGTCCTAGCATTTGTTAATTATCATTGATAGGAATTTTATTTGTATTAATATAATCGCTGTTTCCAGTATATGTATTTTCTCTGGCTATTATGTGGACATTCAAAATTTCGTTAGACCATGCCACTTCAAGAACGTTATGCAGCACAAGATTTGTTAATAATTTTTCTGATACAACAATACAAAATGGCAAAGTGTTCATATTTTTTTAAAGTTTGTGTAAACGCGATTTCTCCATTATATAAGGCAATAAAAATTTCAAATTTGGCATAGCGAAATGGGTTTTGAAAGCTTTCTTTGAAATTTCTTGAAGATATTTTCGTAACTAGGAGAATGGGCGATTGCTGCTGAATGAAGCTAATAATCGCATAATCAAAATCTCATTTGATTGTTTTATCGGCATAAATTACAATACCAGATTTTAAAGAAGTGAAGTTAACTACCAAATCTAAACAATGTGGTAAAGAACTTGTTATGTACGTTTCATTGTAAAGACGTGCTCCCAAATTTTATGCTATTGTTCTTAGAGTCAAAATATTTAAACATAAAATGGAGAATGCCTTGAAGTAAGTTTTCCTCATGTCCTGAAGATTATAATCTGAAACGAAAATAAATGTTTAAATTTTAGGTAACAACAGAATAAATAAATTACAGAGGAAGCTAGAATTCTGTGAAACCTTCTTCACAATTGTACCAAACAGTCTGATTGTATATATTGTAATGTGACTATGCCAATTATTGGAAGATATATGGCTTATTAATTGGCAGTACAGACAGAGATGGGGCCAGTGCTATGGGAATAAAATAAATATTTTTTTCGTAGTTTGAAATATTTCAAAGCGCGTGTTCCTCCATCAGTATTATATCTAACTGCAAATTCCTTCAACCGCTGTAAAGACTTCTGATTATAAGATCTACATTAATTACTAAGCACTGTGTTTGCAACTTCGCATTGTTTTTTAGACTTCAAGTATGTGTGGCTTATTTCCTGCTCTGGCTTGTCCACAAAACTTAGCAATGGTGGTAACGGTCATTGTCAAGTGTTGCCGGTAATATTATTGGTACATTATGGACAAAACAAGAGATGAAACAAGAGAACAACTGTTCAGTGATGAAATGATTTTCAGTGTTGAGGAGTCTTTCAGTGCCCAAAATTACAGGGTATAATTCGTGTAAAGAAGCGGTGAGAAGGCTACTAGAGTCCAGAAGGGTTATCATCCTGTATCAGTTATGAAGAGGTGGAATGTGAGCTACCGAAAACTATTTCTGTGAAAAAAAAAAAGGCCAAAACAGCGGCCAAAGTGGACCAGAAGTCAGTGCTTGAGGGTCTGGTCAAGAACCTCAACAACACCCTATTCTATGGACAGAATTGGAGGTTCTAGCAGGATTTAATCCCAGAATATGAGGCTAGGGCGACACACTAGCGGCTTGACTACAAATTGTGGTCCAAAATTCAGAAAATGAGTTGCAAGAACAAACATCCCAATATTGACATTTTAAAGTGGTCTCTTGTGAAGACAACTGCAGAGTTCCCAGTCGATATGTTGTGTAATGCGATTGATGAGTGATCATAAACCCTTAAGGACTGTGTGCGTGCGAAATGTGGCTACCATTTTGAATAACTATTTGTGATCTCGTTTCTTCATACCTGCATGTAATTTACATTATTAGGATATTACACTATCTTTTAGCATTTTGTGTCAATTTACTTCCAATATTGTGACAGTATTTATGGTAAGACTGGGTAGAAAAAACAGATTTGCTCATATTACATAATCTGTAAAATATAATACGTACATACTCTGAAAAATAATAAAAGATATTGAACTAGTAACATTCAAAAAAAAAGGAATAAATTTCTCACGCCGAGTTAACATAACAGTTCCTTGGGAGAATGTCCAAACGTGCGTAGTTCCACACAAATTGTGGCACGGCATTGTTGCAAAGGACCTGATATCTGGAGAAGTAATGCCGCAAAGAAAATGCAGATTAGCAAATCGTAATTGAAGTTGTATTCAAGGATTGTATCTGAGTGGAGATTATTGATGAAGGACGGAAAGAACATTTATTGAGCAATTTCAAATACTTTACACTGAACTTCCTGCGTTCAGTGTCAAGTATTTGAAATTGCGCAATAAACTGATCTTCCATCTGTTTGCGTTCATATGCTGCAATAGCCTTAAAAGGAAGTGAACTTTAATTCATAACCCATCCAATATGACATAACTAATATCACAATAATGAGCATTCTAACGTAATTTTAAAGATCTAAAATTTCATTAAAAATATAAATTCATGTTTACCCCATGTCTAATCCATAATTTAGATTTATAAGACGACGTTCAAGGTGTTGAGAACTAATTTTCTGTGTTTGAGTATATATGCTGTGATTAAAATTTTACAAATATACATGTAATTAAGTCACTATGAATATTCAATTTTTATATAAAAGTACGTTGTAATGAATAATATACATTTGGATAAGCTATGCAATGATCATAATAATAATTAGAAGCATAATAATTGTTCTTAATATTGAGAACTCTTTTAGAACGTGATAATTAAACAGTGTTTATTATCAGTTTATCTGTAGATAGGTAGTTCAGCCTCATTAAACACTTCGGGTATTATATTTTACATGAACTTCGGGTAATTTCATTATACTTTTCGCTAAATTTTGCACAAAACGAGCGTAAAATGTTCAAGTAGTATGTTGATAACTATGCTGTATCCTCTAAGTATGGTGGTGCTACCAGATCCACAGGTGCACGTTATACTTTACATACTATCGACGTTATACCAAGCCTTTATATGCAACTTAATGGACTTTAGATAATATGTTGTATGTGCTCAAATAGTTTTCTACGGACTTTATCTGTAGATAGAAATTTCATAAACGCTAGGATTGCAATATTAATCTTATTCAGTCATTCTACTGCTTTTCATCATTTTCTTGTATCTATAATCTCAGCAGCTCAATATTCTCATTGGCATTGTAATTTTATCTTCTATATGTGGTAAGGACTTAACACATAGATTCAGTTCATCCTGAGCCAAAGTTGCCTAAAAGTCTTAACATCACATTCAAAAATTCAACGCTTGTATTAAGTTGTTACAAAAGTTGCATTGAATATTTATGTGCTCAACACAAGTAACATCCACCTAATACACAAGTAACATATACTAATCTTCTTCTAATAGTATAACCTGTTTATTGAAACTCTTTTCAGTTAAACTTTTCCATGTGTCACAGAAAAACATGGCTATTAAAACAGTAAATGCGGCGGGAGTCGAAGATCGTCTCGCGCTAGGAATTTGACAGGGAAAAATGTTAAGATACATGACCGCACCTAACCTTACCTAACCTCCACTTTCCGATGGTCACTAATTTAAGATAATGTACGAAAAATGAAAAACAAAAACAGTTATTAATAATAAATATGAGCATATAAAATATGTTTTGAAAGAAAAAGTATTGACCCGAGAGGGGGAGGTTGAACCCGGAACCTTTTACTCAAGAAGCGAACGTCTTAACCATTCTTTTTTATAAACAATTTATTGAACATAATCTTGTACAAAAATAACTAAGCATCTATCATGAGTGCAAAAATCAAATTGGTTTACCTGCATGTTTTGAGTACAAAGTCAATACTGGTGTGAACTTGCACCACAGGAGAATATAAAGATTACACACATCACAGAGACTAAACATAAAAGCCTTGTGATAATTAACTGTACAGAATGTTTTATATTTTGCGGACATTGCATTATACTGAAAGTTGATATTATCAATATAAAATTAACATCAGAAGTTTCGGGTGAACTTAATATAAGTGCAATGGTATTCGCAATTAACCAAAATATTATTATCTGTTTAGCCTTTGGAAAGACCCGAAAAGCTGGAAAATACACAAGCTCAGCATCTGAATAATAGACTGAGGCTGCGCGTGTAAGGCGCCAAATAATTTTTTTATACTGTATCCATATCAGGTTGATTGTTCCACAATTGCTGATGCGATGTACTAATGTATCGGATTTGTTACATAGTTGACAGGAAGGAGTTGCAGTAATACAATCTATTATTAACAGGATATATTTGGTGTAATACCTAGCATTGGCTATCAAATACCTCGGCTTTGAGTTCCATCAAAAAAGGCCACATTTCATCCCAACATATATTGTTGAAGTACCTCTCAATGGTTGGGGCAAACTCAGGTCCAGTATTTTGTAAATAATGATAAAATTGTTTGGCTGTCCATGTATCAAGTAGGAAATTGGCACGAAATAAATACACAATTTGGATATACGTGTCTGTCAAATAAGGTAAAATAAACTGCCATCTAGGAATAGAAAGAGGTAATTGGTCATCAATTCGGCGGAAAATTTCTTCAAGCATTTGAGCGGAAAAGTTTCCGGAAATTGTATCAAAATTCGCATCGTACGATGAAGTAGCAAGGCCTTCTCTTGTATCTGCAGATTTTTAAGGCCTATACCACCCTTATCAAGTGACAAATAACAAGTGTGGCGGTGTACTCTCAAAACATTGGAACACCGTATAAAGCGTCCGATTTGCATGTCAATGCTCGCAAAAATTTTAGGAGTCAACGCAAACAACTGCAAATAGTGGGTTGCCTTACTCAAAATGTATATATTGATAAATTGGACGCGAGCTAAGATGGTTGAGAAGCATTGCTTATAGATTTGCAGTGAGGCAGTGATACTGTGAATTAAATGCTCCGCATTGAGATTTATGGTGTGAGAGATATTATCTGTCCACCAAATGCCAAGAAATTTAAATGTAGAGACCGTTGCCCCATGCTTGGTCCACACATCAGTACCTTTCGTCTGAAAGAGTAAGATTTTCGTTTTAGCTAGATTGAGATGAATATTGGACACTGCACTGAAGGTCTCCAAACCGTCATGTATGACCTGGAATTCTGCCAGCGACCGAGAGATCCTAATCGCATCATCGATATACACCATAGCCTTTAGTATGGTGTTCCGAAATAAAATACATTGTAATTGATTAGTTATATATCTCGTCAAAGGAGCCATAGCTAACGTGTATAGATAAGTGGCAATGGGACTGAATTGATTTAAGCCACGTTCCATGCGAAATGCAGGTAAAACACGTTGATTGATTTTCAGAGTTATGGTACGCTCCTCGTATATATTGGTCATCATGTTAATACATTTCTCAGGAAAATTAAATTCTCGTAAAGTAGCCATCAAAAAGTTCAAATTCAGGGCGGAAAACGCATCGGCAAAATCAGTTGAGGTGACAGCAAAATCAGGGATGATGGAGTGTTGGTGAGCCTGGGTTAGCTCACGAAGTGATGCAAGCAGGACTTGCATGGGATAGAGGGTGTTCGTAAAACCACCCTGACATTCCTCTGTTAATACTGACATCAATGGTTTCAAGCGATCAGTAAATATACGTAAAATTATTTTATAGTCCGTATTTAACAGGGAGAGCATGTGATACCTAGTAGTATTGTGTCCTTTTTTCTAGCCTACTTTAGGGATACATATACCATACGATTGAGCCATAGCTAAGACCATTTTCCTATTATCTAAATACAGATTATACAGCTTAAGCAAGAAAGGAACTAATGATTCACTAAATGTTTTGTAAAAGCGAAGGTCGATACCATCGGGTCCCGGCCAAGCATTGTTATTCATATTTGCAATAGCATAAAGAATTTCGGCTTCAGTAATCGGGTCACCTAAAATTCTTTGTTGATCAAGAGTAAGCTGTTTTAAATAGACTTTAGAATGGAATGATGCAAGATCCTGACTCGGTTGTTGTGTATAGAAATTCAAATAATGTTGGCGAATTGCATCATAGACTTGCCCCCGTTCATGAATACCTTTATCCTCAGTGCAAGTATTAATAATTTTACATCTAGCTCTTTTGCGTTCACTAATTATGGCAGGATAAACTGCCGGTTCGTGTATACCTAACTGAGTCAATTTTGAGCGCACTTGGACGCCCTGTATGTGTCTCATGTGACTCTGTAATTGTTTCGCCTTAGATAACCATTTTGCATCAGTATGAGCTAAGTGATTGTAGTATTGCAAATTGACATGTGAACTCCGTAATTGTTCTTTGTCATACTTAGCTCTATCATTAGAAAAATAAATGGTTTCAAATTTTACACTTTTTTTGAACTGACTCCAACATAGTTGCAGCTTACTTCGTTGGAGAGGATGTGTATTATGCTGCACCCATAAGTTCATAATGAGTTGTTTGTAAGCATTAAGTTCACATATCTGATTGTTCAAATTCCACATGAAACTTGGAGAAAAATGAGTTCTTATACTAGTTTGCACTGTACATTTTAGCAAAGCATGATCGGAGAAGGGCATCCTGTATATGGCTATTGTTATTAGTTTATTGGAAAAATGAGAAGAATAATAGATGACATCCAGCCGCGACCATCCCGTGGAGTGAAAATAAGTCGCCCCTGTGTCTCTATGTTCTATGTCTCTGGGGAACAAAGCTTCCCAACTTTCGATTAAATTGAACTCCTGGTAGAGTTTCTGTAATGTCAGACTAATGTTTAATCCGGCAGAACTATCCTTACTCTGACGATTAGTACTCCAATCACCCATAATAATCAGGGGATAGTTGTGATATTTGTGCAGTTCTAACGCTACCACAGTTTCTAAACATTCGTCAAGTTTACACTTATTGCTTGTTCCACTGGGTAAATACACACCGATTACTATGCTTTGCTATTGCAGCTGTAGGGAAATTAATCTGCCTGATTCATGCATAAAAAGCGTAGTAAACTGTAAGTCACCGCGGATGGAGATTGAAATTCCAGTTTTACTTTGTAAATGCTAATTGTAGATAGCTTCATAATTCGATATGTCCCACATAGGGAGACCGTTTTGCTGTACTGTAAATACATGAACATGCGATTGTTGCACAAACTGTTTAAGCAAGGATATTTTCGTGTCCGATTCTGCATGGGCAACGTTAAACGTCGCCAGTTGGAGCGTAGTCATGCTATAAGTTACTAGGCACCAAAACACACTAAAATATTCATGATGAAGAGTCGTAGAAGCGCACTTGTACACTATAGTTCGTTGTTTAAAACCAAGTATTACGTACCTGGAGGTCCTGTCAATCACTATGACAAACAGTTGATACCTGTGCCGGTCGTGCCCCCGCTACCTGAGAGCGGGTTCGCCGGGTATGACTGGAGTGGGAAGTTTTTGCTCGTTTAGCGCCTCGGTGGTCATTGTGTTTGTTGAGTTTTTTGTTTTTAACCTTAGAGTTGGGGGATACCGACGCAAGTACCACTTAAGACTACACTTTACTACTATCACTTTCCGTATCTGAATTATGCTGTTGTACGAGGTCAAGATAACTGATTGTGTCCGTAGCAACAACTGGCAAAATACGAGGTCACCTTGTCAGAACGTATACACGGAGCTTGGGACAAAACACTAGTATCTTGCACACTGCTTGCACGAACTTCACCACTGCTAATGGGTTGAGAACACGCTGAAACCAATTCCACACAAGCGTCTGTTACACTATTTGGTGCATGTTCTACAGAAGTGAGAAAATCAGCTGATTCAATAACTTGCCCCGGGATACGATCCCGAGCGTCACTGACCTTCACACTATCACTAGCTTCTAACACAGTACAAGAATTATCTTCCTCAGCTGTCGCAGGTACAGGGTTTCCAGTAGTTATGGGATTATCAATATTCAGGTGTTGCTCATCAGCACTTAAAGTCGGAAATTCAGTGTCCTGAAATAAGGGAATGACAGGAGTGGGTAGAGATTTCTTATCAGAAGCTCGAGCTGGAGTAACAGATGTAGGAGCCCTAATGCTGTCACGCTCCAAGTCACCTTGCAAACGAAGTTGGATTTTGAAGTTGTATATTGAAAAGTAGGTTGGTAGTTTTCTATAAAGTTTTGAAAAAGTAACGAAGCACTTCCCAGAATAAGCATTGAATGCATAGAGACTATTTTTGGGAAAATATATATACTGAATATTAACAACGGTACTAAAGTCACTAAAGTGTTGCCGAATGTGCGAGTCTTCTACCTCAAGGGGAACGACCCATATGGCAGCAGTTAAGTATTCAGGTAGCACTTCACTCACAGGGATAATCGTTATTACATTGTCAGATTCAAAGGTTAATTAACCATCACACTTTGTTAACGCTCGTTGCAGAATTGAATGATTCTGTATCTTGGGAAATGTCTTTTTTAAATAAAAATCCGCCTCAAGAGACAACACTTCATTAGGCAATAGACCTAAGTCACGGGCAATGACGTCGTGTAACGTAGGTAAATGTAATCTTCCTCTTATATCATGTAAGTCCAATTGAATGGTGTTAAATCTGCAAATTGTAGATACAGGTTGAGCCATAATATGCACTTAATATCTTAATAAACGAAAGTATGTATTTCGCTTCACACACGTGGAGCACAGACTCTGTTTGACGCCAACCACAGGAGCTTGAATCAAACACGTCCTCACAGTAGCTCGCCAAGCGAGCTTATGAAGCTAACGTCTTGACCATTCGGCCACGAAGCCGAGTTTGGGAAATGTTGGTTTCGTTGTTGCATTTACAGTGGGTAGCGTCAGAGCCTGTCAGTATGACGTCGTAGGTGTTGATGACTTCCGCCGTGTTTACTGTATTAATCCACAAGTCACAGAAAATGCCAAACATTCTTAGATATGGCTGATAAACTAATATTCTCTTTCGTATTCAGAAATAGTGAACATTATCGAGTAACAGTTCTTTGTAGCAGCTACAATTACTTCAAACAGCTTCATACCTTAACAGTCATTGTGCTTACTGAAAGCTAAAACTTTGGACCTGCAATTTAGGAAACATAACCTACAGTTGAACACATGTTTCATACATTTCCTCGATGTAAGAAAACAGAGAATTTCAACCACAGACTGAGCTATACAATCTAATAATCTTCTTCGTCTTTTTTACCCACTATCATTATTTCGTTACAAACATCTTGTAACAATAATGCAATTCAAAGAAACATCAAATAAAACTCGGGAAATATCTCTGTGATGTAGATTAATTGGGCTGAAAAGCATTTCGTATGCAGAATATCATTTAAATATATATTCATGAAATGTAATTGTAATATTGACCAAGCTGATCTCAATATCAACAGGGCACAAAGGCAACAAAGAGATGTAATCTCAAATATGTATTGGACAAGAACAGCTCTTACATTAATTATGACAAGGGACATGACACCTGACGCGATTAGGAGTAAAAACTTCCAATATTTGGCTAAATTCATGTTCTCTATCCTATGGGTTGTAATCTTTGTCCACTGTGCTAAATTGTGTATTTTACAATCTATAAGAAGGCAAAGTGTTATGCACTTTGAATGATTAATTTTTTGCATACTTCCATACTTCTTTTTATCTCTTATCACAGTTTGAAAACATTACACTCATTTTCACTCGAGATTGAATGCATGAATAGGACATTTTTGTAGTTTATAATATAATATAATGACGGAAGAGATAAATAAAATGGATGATCTTTGATATACGCTCCTGGTTTAACCAACCAATATGTCACTTTTAGTGATGCTTTTCTATATTGAAGAAGTTTGGTGCAAACGTGATTCACTTGGAATATATCCTGACGTATTATGAGCATAAAATATACCTCTATAGAAATAATATAAGCCGCTCGAATAGAGCATTACGTAAATGATAAAATGTAAGGAAAATACATTTGAGTTTATTGGAAACGGGCCTAAGCAAGCAAATATACAGCTACACCCAACTGATTAATGAATAAAAACCAAAGTATAAATTACAAGTCAGGACAAACGTCATATAGGATACTCCATTACGTGACACGGTCTTTGCTTCAGAGTCTACGAATTATTTCTAGCTCCAAATCTACGTTTCACGCTTCGGCTGGTTAAGACTTTCAACAGAGATTGTGACTGTCATTGACCTATGCTAACTCTACAAGAAAACTACCTAAGCCAAGAAACATTCCACAAATATAAACCTCGAATAAAGGACCAAGAGAGTGTAGCCGCAAAGTATTACATTTACTAATAGAAGACATATGTAACCTCCTCTTCTGCAGTTCAAGTAAGAATATTGAGTCATCCGTCCATTTCTTCCACAGGCCAAATTCAAAAACCCGTTGCAGAAGCAGATTAATTTCAGGACTCCATGGGAAACCTTTTCTACAATAGAAAGTGGTACGATGAATAACCACCGGCTGTTCCACGATGTGAACTAAACTATGCTCATCCTTGTATAGCTGTAAGTCAATGATCATATGTTTCAAGTAAATGGTTGGCTCATAAAGCACAACGTCTTTTTTATAAGCAATATCCTCTAATAGCCCTTCAACATCAACTTCAGTTGTGTATCTCTCTGACATTGCTTTCATTGCTGGATTCTCTGAGCGTTTTACGACGTGTCCGTGTTCTGGAAAGCTTTTCACTGGAAGCTTACTTATAGCGACACCCTCCAAACAATTCATGTCCGGATAGTGCAAAGGAATTGTAAGAATGTCTGCGATATGTCCATGAAGGATCGAAGTTACAATTAAACTGTAGAAAGCGAAACTGATGAAAAGTAACCTTGAAGGCATTGTTTTTGGGTGATGAATGGAAATTTGCAGTAATACGGAAAGTATGTAAAGGAAAGAATTGTTTTGAGTGACAACACCAAGTTCTTTTGTTGAATTGTATTTGCTTAAGACACTGAAAACTAGTCCTGTGATAAGAAGTGTGGCAAATATCAGAGCCCAAACACTTTCCTCAAATGCTGCAAATAAAGCCTCTGCAAATGGAATTTCTTCCGCTGCTGCAACAGCAAATGCCAAAGGAAAGAAGAAAACTGGTACTGTGTAATCTAGAAATTCAATATTTTCTGGGTACAATGGTAGAGCATTGATAAATATATCAGCTTCTCCTTTAACAACTTTCGTTAAATAATTATTCCACGAAGTGTTAATGTCTTCTGGCCACAAACATTCTAGATAACGTATTTTAACCTTTTTATACAGAGCAAACAACTCAAAGAATTGGTGATCCAATCCTCCCAATACAACAGGATCCTTCCCTAGTGGACCTTCGTTGTGTTTTCTCGGTGTTTCCCACAAAACATAAGGAAACTTGTGAAAACTACAAGCTTTAATAATAACACTGTCGTGATCTGTAATTTTGTAGTGAAACAGTTGTTGTTTTGCAGAAGGAATATTTTCTACATTGCAGGTTTTTACTTGTAGCGACGAGTCATAGACCTTTCCAGTTGAGTTCTCGTAAGATTTGAAACTAATTAATTTTACAGGACTCTTGGTGCTAAGAGTATCCATACGTAAGTCTCTGGTTATTATCAGGGTATTTTGTATCTGTTCGTCTCTTGACTGTCTCCGAATTGCGGAAAGTAAAGATTTTCTTAATGGTTTGTCTGAAATAATAAGAAAACCTTTACATCTTGGATTCCAAAAAGGTAATTGTTTTAAACTTGTAAGTACATTTTGAAAGTCCTGATCACCATTGTACAAAGTTACAAATATATCAGCTTTCATATTTGGAGTGACGCTACCTACTTCATTGTTGAAAGAAGACGAAAAATTTCTCCTGCAATACACTAGAGGAGCTTTATGGTGAATGAAACTAATAACTTCTGATGAAAATTCTTTTTCGTTTGTTTCATCGTGAACAACAACAAACGCACTTGTTAGTAATCCAATATTGTCTATTAATGTTAAGCATTTCAATAAGGGATTATTGTTGTTTCCTTGGCTATGTGAAAAGAATATATAGTTTACGGCTTGCATTCTATATACCCAATGGTTCAATAGAAGACATAACGTTGTGATGAAATGATTCTTCATTTGCAGATCGTTGAAACCTGAAATACAATGTTGAAATTACTACAAACAATATCGGCTAGGTGGAGCCTCTTTAGTATGCATCAAGTGTTTTGGTTGAAACTGGATCTGGAACGGTTAAACACAATTCATATTGTATATACTACAACGTGTGACTGCTCCAGTTCCGGCTTAAGAGAGAACATCCAGTACATATTTAAAAGAATAGAAAGGAGAAATAAAACGGAAATATAACAAATTTGAAACTATTATTAAATTATAATTAAGCTAATAATTTATAACCTAAAACTTTGTAGGTACTGACAAATTGTTAACGATGTACCACATAACTCTCCCCCCCCCCCCGGTTTTACGGGAGTATTTCGAATTTCATACAGAATACAGGTTGGTTTTGTTTTGAGTAAGTCTTTCTACTAGCAAGGACCTTAAGCTTTCACATAACCTTAGCGCCAGCAATCTCTCAGCAAAGAAGCACATCAACAAAATGTTTATTCTGATATTCTCTGTAAAACTTTAACAACCCGGATTATAACTATCTGTGTGATGTGATTAGACAGTTTTCGAGTTGATAGAGGCTTAGTTTAACATTTAAAGGGAACAGTTATGTTCCTTAGGAACAGTTATTTTGCCCTTTACATTCTTCGAAACATTATTTTGAACTTGCATGTAAAGAAGGTTACCAACCAAGTTTTATACAAGAGTATAAAATTAAGTTTGAAAATAAATTAACTAATTGTACAAGTGTCTTTAATATTTTAAATACAACCCACCAATTATATCCGATGTGAATATACAATAAAATATTAAACGTACTCACAGATCGATAATCTTGTACATGCTAACATTATTGTGAGAGTATATCTAGATCACATTTAGCTTTGTGCTGTCCAGAAACTTGGAAAAGCCTGGTGTCAAAATGCCATGGGTTTACTGACTAGAGTTCAATTTTTTGTTTAAAAAAGAATGACCTGATTTTGGAACCATATATATCTGGAACCATGCGCCAGAGATGACTGCTACTAATGGCGTGAACGGGCGTGACCCAGAGCTTGATGTGACTAGCACTAAATGCGAGTGTCAATACTGAAACAGCGGGTAAGACTAGTTATTGAGAAGATTGCATCTAAACGAAACATTGCCTCAGTTTTGTATTTGACGCACGTGACCCAATGACTTGCCACTACACCTTTGGTCCCCAACATCTCCAGACATCACAACATGTGACACCATTTTATGTTCATACGTTAACACTGTGTTTATGTTTCACTATTATCCCTGACTTGGATGAGCTCAGAACAAGAATCAGGGCTGAAGTAAATTATGTGACAGAAGACATTCTCAGATGCGTTTGCGATGAATCCAACTATCTGCTTCATGTCTCTGCAGTGGTTGAAGCTAACATTGAGCATTTGTAATTATCATGAGTGACACTTCAGGCCTCACTTCATAGTTGGTAATTTGTTTTATAACTCTATCACGCTTTCATTAATAAATGTCATTATTGAAATCGGGTCATTCTTTTTCAAATTGCTTTAAACAATGAAAATATCTTATTTCCTTATATCATTGTTGGGTCTTCTGATAACTATCAAATGGCACTCGTTGAATTCTATTTTCAGGCTTTCGTCAACTTTGATTCAGGATGGGACAGGGTTCAGGAGATACTGTTGGGAAGACATGGACAATGGCGCAATTTTAAAACACCGTCCTGGCATCAGACTATTTTCACTGAATATCTTTTGCAAAAACTGAACTTGGAAAAGCCTCAGTCAGGATAGACAGCTGCTCGATCAAATCCAAAATGTTTCAAATGTGAAGTCACATTGTAATAATTGTGCTACTGCCACTACGTACACTAAGAAATTTTTGTATAATGAATATTTGATTCATAATTTAATATGTTGTAGGGAGCCATTTATTCATTACTTCATTAATAGATGGAAAACCCATCTTATTATCCAGGATGTAGGGTGAAGGTTGGTAATTTGGTAATAACATTTTATGTCAGTATATTTTCCTGAATACGAGAAGCAAGCGAATGAAATGCGTACAATTTAATGTTATTAATTACACTTCCAACAAAATAATCAACAAAAAAATATATAATGCTTAAATTCTATGTCTGTCTGTTCATCAGAGAAGGCACTTCCCGTTGGTCTAGAATGCTGAAATTTCGCATGAAGGTTGGTGGCAACGTCAAAATGTTGTCAGAGGGATTCCCTGTACTGCGAGTTGTTCTTTTGGTGGAATGATTTTCCCCACGTGAAGATCTGTGAAGCGACATGGAGTCGCTCTGGTTGGATGCGATTTTGTTTAGTGTTGGAGCATGCAAATCTCAGTTATTGTTCTTGAAAGATTTCGAATTGTTTAACAATAACAATATCTACCCAGGCTAATCATAAATTATTTTAACAATGAAAGAACCATGAATAATCAAGCTCAACATATGTCCTCCATTCCTGCTGGAGTGAATTTTAATTCCAGGGTTTGCCTCTGCTCAAAATGTAGTACATATTTTATCAGTTCTAGAGGACTAACGATACACAATGTTAGATGTTACAATGACACTTCCAAGAAAAATATAGCATCTGGGCTCGGTGCTAAACATTGTTCACGTAATCAAATTTTCTTTGCTTATGACCTTATTTCAAGTGGCGGTATTCCAGTTCGAACACTTAATCGAACTTTTATTCTTCCCTTATATCACTCTTAGTATGCCTTCAAACCCCGCAAAAATCTATAATCTCACCACATGGGTGACATAGATGTCCCCAGAATTCAACTTTGGTACAGTAGTTCTCATGCCGATATAACTAATCCAATGACTGGCATATCAAATAAATACAAATCATCCATCGATGTCTTTATCAAGCATATTGAACATAAACTTTCTGATGGCGACATTATTATTCTGAAGAAATCTTCACTCAATCAGACCCCACCATTTTGAGAGCCTTAAAAGAAAAACATCCTCCGCAGCCTTATTCATTTACGCCTCCTAACTTAGTAGATCATAATATTGATGTTAATAATATTACAGCCATCTAGTTTCTAAAGGCGCTCAAATCCTTCCCTTCTGGTTGGGCTGGTAGTTCAATCCTCAAGAACTAAATACTTTATAATTCAAGATTCTAAAGATCACCTTACAAAGATTTCTTGCGAGTTTTTTACTTGATCTTATCAAAAGATGTGTCCATAGAAATTAGGCGATTTTGTTTTCAGAGCTTCTCTTCTTTCACTGAAAAAGATATGTGGAGGCATTAAGGACCAATCGCTATAGGGAACATATGGAGAAGACTTTCTTCTAAAATCTTATGCGGGATAATAAAAAATCAGTTAATTCAACAGCTTTCTCCATACCAACTCGGGGTAGGCATTCAACATGCAGCAGAAGCTGTGGCACATACTGCACGCATTTATTATTTATACCCTCACCAGAAGCCTAAAGCCTGCCTAAAGACTGACTTCAAAAACGATTTCAATGGAACAGACAAATACAATGCTCACAGTCGTCAAGGATAATTTTCCATCCATCTACCCTTACGTGTTAAAAAGTTATGCCCAAGGTAACGACATTATTTTATCTCAAAGAGGAGTACAACAGGGGGACACTTTAAGTCCTGCATGATTTGCAATGTCTCTTCAACCCATAGTCTGTAAAATCACAAATGACGTAAATATTGAAACTTAGACGACAGAATCATAGCTAGAGACCAGGATGCTACATTAAATGCATTAAAAATATAATTAGGAAGTCAATTACGATTGGTCGTCAACCTTAATTTCTCCAAACGTGGCGCTTCCTGGAAACGGCAAAGAAACAAACACACGTACTTCTCACAGCGTTTAATCAAGTGACTGCAGGCATTAAATAAATGTCTTTCTCAGATGCTTTTCTTCTAGGAGCTGCCGTGTCTACTGAAGCAAGGAGAAATTTACTCATGTGCCAGAAACATGATATTTGGCATGAACATTATTCGTTTTAATACACTAGTAACAGACATGTGATCAGCTGTTTTGATTTAACACCCCCTGGGGCCAAAACCTCTTAATAAGAGCAACATAACTTGAAAAGTTGTTAAACGTAGAAAGTTTAAATTTGGCAAACGTGTTCATTAGGACAAAGAACAATTCATGACAATATTAATAGTCGTCCTCTCCCAGAGGGACTGAACAGGGTTTCTAAGGCAGTTTCCGTTAGCCAAGAGAGCTGAAATACGGCATAAAGATCTGTTGCTGAAATGTTGAAGCCACAATCTTTTAGAGGCGATGCCAACTGTATAACAACTGAAGCACGACCACTTGGTACACTGAGTTATGTCTAAAAAAATTACATATAAATAATTTTTGAATCCATATTAACTATTTTAGTGAGTAGAGTCGAGAGTTCATTATTATTGGATAAACAAGATCCATCTGATTCTCAGAAAGTACTTCGCCATGCACATAATATATGGCTGTCTAAGGGTTGGCGATAATATTCCTCTTTCATGCTGATAGAAAAGCTGTAGCTGCTACTATCGTCAACGTTGTTTCTGAAATCGTACTTCATAAATGATTTGAACCCTTTGAGTGTTACCCCAATGTAGTGCGTAGCATTATGTTTATGGGAATTTAGGTATTTTAATGAACATAGAATTTCTCATGACAATTCGATTCAAAAGTATTTCTATCTATACGACTTGCATTGTGAAGAATATAAGACTGCGGCAAAACTTAAAATTCGACTACAACTAACACTAATCGATATTGTAGTCTACTCCAAGTATAGCACCAGAATCATTGGGTGCTTGTTGACAATCGTACATTACAGTATGGTTGAGGTCTAATTGTTTGTATAGTTTAGTTATTAGGTTATGTATTGTAAGCGATTAGTTTATAAAAGATGTATTGCCGAAGTAGGTACAAAGTTTGTTCGAACGTAGTAGTAGTGCACACTTTGGCGTTGTAATGTACACTTTTGCGTTCGAGTGGGTAGTGTAACCCATAGCAAGCTGCACCTCAACTCTTCGGATGGCCATCGTGAGTGGAAGTAGTGTATCTCTGTGCAAGCTAAATGTTTTAGCGTGAAGAAACACACATTTTTAGGTTGTATTCGAATTATCATAGAGCATGGAAAGTTAACTGTGTGTCATGATAAGATATAGAAATTTTCTTGAGGAAAATATATTAAATTTAGATTGATCGTTTGCGTTGTGTTACACAACAATATAAACAACGAAGCTGTATCAAACTTGTGATCTGGTATCAAAGCATTTCGAGATATTCTCTTTAAGATTGAATAAAATGAATATGAGTAGTTTCGTATGGAAATCTGCTTTTCTTGCGTCTACGCATTAAAAGCAGTGAATACAAGCCTTAATTTCATAGTTTTATTGGAAAGTGGACTTGACGGGGCAACTACTGGTATTTCGTGTTTTTTGCAATTACATATTTCACTAGTATGGTACTTGAAATTCTTACAGATATTCATTGCACATGTATTTTATCAGACATCCTGAATTAAAGTACTCACAGGCCACTCACGTAGCATTTACAAATAACAATTTGACTATTACTATTTACTACAGTGGAATATCTTTTATTAAGAATTTTGCAGAGAGAAGTAGATTTGATTGATGCAGCTCTAGAAGGATCCGAATTATGCAAAGCGGTAGTGCGGTTGCAGTGATTACACTTAGGTCATGGGGGACAGCTTTGTTTTTTTTGTACACCAAAAGCATCAAAGTAATAAAAGGTAAAGCTATTTCCTGTGCAATGCAAACGCGCTGCAAGAAGCGCATGGGGCATGCGGAGGTAGCGCTGCACATAACCTCGAGCTACAGCACGAGCTGAGGTGGGATGATCAGTCCCACGCAATACCGTCTTTACCTAATAGGGTGCTCAGGAATACAAAGGACAATGTGGTTCTCAATTTGGTAGGAGGCCAAGTGCACCTTCTCAGAACGCCAGTCATGGAAACAGTCTCCAGTGTTCTGTCTGTTATTTAAATGTGGGCCTCCCGATTCGTAGTCAGACGAGCTACATCCTGAGCCACGACGGGTCTCGAAGATACCGTTGTAAAAATGATAAATTGCAATGTTTATTCAGCATCTTTGAGAATTTACTTTTTTCTCTTATAGCTCTTTTACATTCAACTAAAAAAACACTCAAATATATTTTACGAAGAATTTAAGAATAATGTAAGAGATTCTGTTCGTGATGTATTGAATGAAGATCTGAATTTCAAGTAAATGCAAAAATCAGAAGGTTCAAAGTATATTGACGGCTCAAAATGAAGTAATAAATGAAACAGACGGATTTTCTCGAACTGGAAAACTTTGGTTGCAGTACACAAAACAGGTCAAAGTGATACTTCTGTACATTCAGGAAACTACGAACTACATTTGTATACCATTAAATGAATGTTGCGTTTTATCCCCGCTGCAAGTCGTCGCTTTTTTGCAAAATATTCGTATCTTTAAGTTTATCAGATAGGGAATCTAAAGGAGAAGATGATTTTCCCTTAGTTCCTGAACTGAAGTTTTAGGGGCCTTTTAGTTGGGGTCTCATAAGTGGCCATTGTCTGGTGCCTGGCTTTCCTACTACCAGTGATGTGGCGTGCGTTCGTTCGCCCTTTAGTCTTTGCACCGAGTTTCGTTCTGGTTAAGTGGTAGTTTACTTCTGATCATGTGACCTGTTCCATTCAGGACCGTCACATATTGTTGTTAATCATGAACATTTAAAACTCTCTTCTATAAAATCAAGAAAGTGGACAAAGTATATTCTCTTCGTGTGGTCTTCAAGTACCAATGATCTCTTTCGAGGTTGAGCCTTCCAGTAGCACCAGTAAACTTCCGCGTGGTGAATCACATGAGTAAAATTATGATACATATATTCTCCGTAATACTTTCATAATATGGATTATAATTATGTGTTTGATGTGATTTAACAGTGATCGTGTTGCTATGGGTTTGGTTTACCATTTAAAGACAATTTAAAAATAACAAAAAAGAAATTGTTGTCGATGGAAATAGGTATTTATTCTTATTTGCTGAATTAGTTTGTTTAGTTGTATGGTAATTTGCTCCCACTTTTAAGAGACTCACCACTTCAGTTGTTCCTTTGTAACAGTTAATTTGTAACAGTAATCTTGTAACAAATATTATCTTGAATTTGTATATTATAGACGCCAGCAACAACTCTCGCTACCTGAATTCAAGTTTCTTTGATAGCAATGAATTGATTTTCACAGAGAGACTTTATTATTTTAAACACGACGCACCAGCTCTAACGGACTTAAATGTAGAACAAATATTATACATACGCAAAGATCGTCAAGTTTTTTTTATCATCAGGCCGTTATTTAAGTATCAAGTGGCTATTGGAAATTGACCTACTTATTACGCAAAAAGGTGCAAATATCATTTAAACTTGATAATTTTGACCAGAGCAAGTTTATACTAAGTTTTTAAGGTGTCTTGTTTAAAAAGAAATAATTAAACTGAAATATGCAGATCACACTTACTGAACATATAAAACGTTCGAATAAGACTTGGTGATAAAGTTTGTTATTTGAAGATAAAAATATGGTGCAAAATGGTGAACAAAAAATTAAGAATTTGATTAAAATTTACTTCCAGACACGTTGGTTACATTGTGTACAAGTACGCATTTTCAATGCATAATGCTGTTAATAATTGAACAGCTGTTTGAAATTTACTGGGAAATGGTGGAATGGTAGTTGCTACTTAATGGCCGCTATACCAACACTTGAACAGTGATAGTCAAACAAGATTAATGTCCTGTTCTGCTACCCGCAATTGACACTAGTTTTTCTCAATTGCACAAGGAATATTCCGGGATAACTTCTGGCTGCCTAATCAAATACAGGAAGAAGTGTTTACCTTGCAACTACCCCCTGAGAATGGTGACGCACTTAGGCCTTATATGCTAGTATCAAGAAGTGTAGAAATTAAATATCACTGACAAGGGAATGTTTTATGCTCGAACAAATATTCTGATGAGAGAAACTTTTCTTTTTAAAGAATGTGATACGCTGAGATCAGAAAGGACGATCATTTATCTTTGAATTGATAACTTACTCCCCAAACTGACCAATGACTACTCGAATACTGTATAGTACAAAAAACTGGAAACAACCTTGTAAGTCGTAAACGCGTGAAGGGAGCGAGAGAAAATATTGAATAGAAGTAACGTTGATGCTACGTTACCAACTACTGGAGATGATAATCGTGGCAACCATCTTGAAAGCCTCCATTTTGGAATTTGCTCAAAAATTTGTAACGAAAAGTGGGTAATGTGACATATCGTTTTAGGCTAGCTTGTTTCAAGAAATACAAATCTGGAGTTAGTTTTTATCTGCACTCCTTTGCTGCTAGCTTCGAAGATAGAAATCAAACGATGTAAAAGCAATTGAAGGAGTTGGGTATTTGGTGAGACATCTACTTTTGGACCTCACCAACGTAGTGGGATGTGCACCAACTTCCTGGTGAAGGCGAAAACAATGCCATCAGAACTCTCACACAGCAGTGTTCCTCCTGCCTCGGCGTATTCAACAGTGATCGATCCTTTTAACAGAACAAGGTTCACTCATTCACCGTGTTCCAGTTCTTGGCACCACGATTAAAGGACATGATCAGATTGGCTTTTTAAGTGTTGGATACCTTGATGATGAGCCTGGAAAGTGAATTTCTTCACATGACATCTGCTTTGGCTCCGTCTACGACGACAAGTGCTTAAAGTGTGACAAATTAACTTTTGTTAAGTGTGCACAGTGGGAGCAGAGTGTTTGTATGATTCATGCTATCCTTTCGCATCTACACATTAACTGTTAATCCTAAAACATTGTCAGTGTTTAATGTATGAAGTGATTTCATAAAATACCTTGTTTCAAGTTGAAATAAACCCGTGTTTTGTAGTTTGTTTTTTAATATATAGGCAATAATGTGTGATAAATTACGTATGCTCGTTTGAAAAGGCTTCAATAAATAGAAATTTCTTGTATGTTGCAAATATATGTTTTTCTATAGACTACACTGTTACCTTTAAACCCTCATAACATAACCCCCATAGACTACACTGTTACTTTTATACTCTTTGCCATCAGGATTTCACATTTATACTATTCTGGTTGTGTACTTTATATACCATGTCTGGATCCCTGATTGTTCGGAAAGAACGTTTACTTGTAAGTGTTGTACTTACCGTCTATTTTGTATTTTTGTTTACTAGATTCGACAAGAGCTAAGTTGCAATACAACTAATCACTGAATGAAGAAAATTATAATGGCTTGCAGGTTATATCGAACCATAGGATTGATTTTAAGATTCATTAACAATGCAATGTTTTAAGTTCATGTAGAAAATGTGTATATACCAACCAATACATGGTTAGTTATTCATGGAGATATAAAACTCATTATCTTAAATTACTACGTGCTTGTTGTGTACATAGGTGTTGATGAAAAGAAATTATTCTTTTGTAGGAGTAGCATATGCAATTTACATGTAGGTGCTGGCTCATTTACATCACTCAACTAAAAATAAACTAGCTTTATTATCTCCTAATAGGATATTAATATTTTCTTTCATGTCTGTTGAAATAGCTTTCTCTTCACGCTGTTTTTATCTAAATCTATTCCTAATATCAAAACATGTTATTTTCTTACGTCATATTTGGATATACTAATAACATCGAACTGTACATTAAGTGGTACGATTGTATTAATGGACTTTCGTGATCTTTTAGTGAGGCTGATATAGAGGAGAGACTGAGGGAAGGAAGTTGTGGATGTCATAATTTGAAGATATCATCACGGCATTATCCTGGTGTGACTGAGAGGAAAACTTAAATAAAAACTTATTCAGAATAGCCGGATTTGAACCTGTGATGTTCCAGGTCAACGCAATAAGCTACTGCCACTCAGTGCCTTAAGTTCTGTTTAAAGAGAATTTTGTATAACCAATTTTTCAATCATAATCTATTGTTTTAGGGAGTCGTTCTTTAATTCGCTATTTTGTTTTATTATTAGACTTTATTATTAATATTATTAGACTTTTATTTTACATGACAAAATTTAAGGCCTTGTCTTCCCCTTAACCATGATACATAATTTACATATCAGAAGAAATATACACATAAATAAAAATCCTAAGTTGATAAAACATACACAGACACAATACACACACAACTTGCAACTACAACAAGGATACAATAATATTAGTAATACATGAAACCTTCCATATTATAATGAATCTATCTCTCTTCTAATTTTCCCTCCCTTCCCACTTTATCGATACAGATTCAATTTAGAACATTCTCCACCCCAACCCCCAAAATACACCCCCACCCACACCCATAAACACTTACATACAATGACAAGTTAAAAAAGCGAGTTAATACAAGGATAAAGACAAAAATTATTAAATGTACCGCATTTGAAACGACGATACAAACTGAAGCACGAGGATGGAGAAAATAATAATAATAATGAATCATTGAAATCTAACATTCTTTTACACTGCTATGAGTAAGTGACCGAAAGTGACTATGAACCTTATTTCGAAAACTGTTTAGGGAGCTAGTTGTGCGAACTAAAGAAGGAAGATTATTCCACTGCTTGATTCCGAACACCACAAAATATTTAGAATAAGTCTGAGATCTGGGCTTTGGTATTCGCAGGGTGGCATTGCTTTTCGAGCACGTGTTCATATTGTGAGTGAGATGCACAGATTCCAGAATAGAAGCCAAGTATGTAGGAGATCCTAGGGTTACAACCTTGTAGAACTGCAGTAGAAGATGGAACGTTCTTCTCTCTTTCAGTTTCAGCCATGCCAGTGCAGAGTATCTGCTTGATACATGGTCATATTTTTTATCATTGAAGATGAACGGAACACATCTATTATGCATTATTTGCAATCTGTTTACTCGAGTAACATACATATGTGACATCATTATAGACTACGTCACAATAATCAAAGATCGGAAATATGAGAGATTGTATCAAGGTGATTTTAACTTGTTGAGGAAGTAAGTTTTCAAAAGATTGAGTGTATGCATTTTCATATGCACTCTTTTGGATATTAGTTTCACATATTCTGACCATGATAGAGTTTCGTCAAGAATAATACCGAGACTTTTGACTTTATCTTCTCTTTTTATTTCCTTGTTCCTAATGTAAACTTTTGGTACATACATATTTTGATTTATTTTTGCTAATATATTTGGAGACCATATTATTATACATTGAGATTTGCTTGGATTTAGAGACAAACAATTATATTCTGACCGGACATGTATGTTTTCAAGATTTTAATTGATTTTGCTTACTGCATTACCAAGATTATTGGGTTCAAACGTTATATATGCCTGTACGCCATGTGCATATAGATGATAATTGCATTCAGTGAACTGAGATGCAATATCATTAATGAACATCGAAAATAATAATGGACCAAGAATTGATCCTTGTTGAACTCCGGAAGAGATGTTCTTCCACTCTGAGCAAGAGCTGTTCGATAGAACAGCCTGTTTAAGGTGTGTCAGGTATGTGTGAAACCATTGGACTGTATATTTGGCGAAATTGAAGTTGCGTTCTAATTTAGCGAGAAAGATGTCATGATCAACAGACTGAAAAGCTTTACTGAATTCTAGAAGTATTGAACAAAACCACCTGATTCTTCAGAAAGTACATCCATTATGCCCATTAACATGAATGCTTATGTATGTGCTAAAGCGGATGGATGAACTATGGATGAAATGCATAAACATAGGGTTCCTGAAAGTAGATCGATGTAGTGCATCCATGAAAAGTTAAAAAAAGGTTTGTAGTGAGGATATAATTGACATAAATAACGCCCGAAGGTGGATCAACAAGTTTAAAGGGGGAGAGGTTATTGTGGAAGACGAACCTCGAAATAGAAGACCGCCGAAAGAAAAAAAGTGAATGACTGATCAGGGCAGATCGTCGTCTCACTGTCACAGACATGGCATCGGATCTTCCCTGTGGTATCAATGCTGTCCTGATGGTTCTTCATCAATTAACAGCTGACTTGAAACAGAGGATGCAGAAGGTATGCACGGAATTTGGAACACTTTGGAGGCCTAAAGGATATATTTTTTGAAAATGTTTGCACGGTGATGAGACATGATGACCATACGTAATCGACCCAAAGAGCAAGAATCAGTGTGTGGAGTGGCTCTATGCCAGCTGCCCTCGGCCAAAAACTTCAAAGGTGTACGCTTTATGTAAGTAAGCTTCGACAAATGGCTTGAACGTTGGCGAAAATTCTTCGTCGATGAGAGAGACTTTGTCGAGGGACACAAGCTTGTAGCTGAACAGTTGCTCTAGAAATGTGTGTACTTTCATTTCTCTTCTAGTATTTTTTATAGAAATTATGGCCTAACAGCTTCAACAAGTTAGTGGATTACTAGTACTTGAGTGTTTAATGATCTAGTAATTTTCACTTTTCTCTACCACAAATGAGTTGAAGGATTAAACTTTATTAGATCCTATCGTTAATTAGCGAATTGTTTTGCATTTTCTCGCATTAAGTGATGAAAATGACTTCGTTAAAACATGCCGGGATATGCGTACTTGACTTGAATTTGAATTTCATTTACGTTCTTAAGCAATTGGTGAAGTCGGAATTAGGATATTGGAAACGATCTTGGAAGAAAGTACAGCCAGGCTCTAGTTCGCAAGGTATCATCCCGGCATTAGTATCGTGGAAACTGTGTAATTTCTATTCAATATAATTGAAATGAAATTTGGCCTTGTTTCTTAATTATAATGAGTTTTGTTTATTTTCACAGTGTTGATTGTAAAAATATTAATCAACTTATGATTTATGGTGTATGATTTCCTTTTATGTTAAAGAAGGCTTCGGTTGTTTGATTGTTTTAAAATTCTGAATTACTGTATGTTACTCAGAATTTTCTCGAAAGTGATAATATGAAGGTACAAGAAAATAATATGTGAATTAAATCTATAAATATTGATAATTTTAGAATGGTTAAGGAAAAAGTTATGGAACAGATCATTACACTCGATCTAAAATTTTATTGTTATATATATATTGTTGTCTATGTAAAGAATGACTACGTTGATAAATAAAAACGTGAAGAGACGGTAATTGAGTATCACCAGAAATTAATAAGAGAACTAAAATATGCATCAGCTTGAAAACGATAAGGTAGAAGCAGTCCGAGCAAAAACGTTGTATAATCATAACAGAGCAAATCAAGAAAATTTTGAACTGTTGACGATGATATTGTTGAGAATATGGAATTAAGAAAAGTGAAGCTTTATATGATTCTAGAATTCTAGACTCCATCTCAAAGATCTTAGACTCACGACACAATGCACTATCTCTCTCTTCTTAGATTAATATGGAGTCACGTAAGTTGACAAGCCTGGCTGATTGTGTTATTACCTTTGTTCTTAAGTCTAGGCTCAATGAATCTCTCTATCTTGACATGTATATTTTAGTTGTCAATTTAAGATCTTAGAAATTAAGGTTAAACTTAAATGCATTCACGATAGGACCGCAATTACCTTCTATTCAGATAGTATTGTTATGTTATTGAGATCCAGTATTTTACATGAACCCATCCTAGATTAGAACTACGTTGGTCAGTAGGATACTTATGTCCGGATGATAGTTAACCTCCACCCGTAATTATCCTGTAGACCTTTATTCTCCACTAATCATTAACAACTAACACGTCCCTACCTACTTATTGTTATGATTAGTTCTAAAACGAGCTAGGAACTTCTTCCAGCAGCGATATGCATTAAGCTCTATAATAGCAAGACTTTCGGTAAAAAACGATAAAAAATATACTGAAGGGGCCTCTAATATGAAAATTCTTTATTAAAATATATGATTGAATTTAGATTATATTAGACTAGGATCGGAGAAAATGTTACTGGTAAAAATCAATCGTAGTTGAGATTTTTGATTTGTGATCCACAGGTTTCTAGAATGCTGGATGGTATGTTCACAGTTGAGGCAAATCCACGATGAGGGCCTAAATCCAATATCGCCATACTAGTTTTACTTTGGAACGACTGGAAATAAGAGATTATTATTTCTCATCAACATTAGTGAGCTGCAGCAGGCTATAAACGATATCCCTTTTGCATTTTATGTCGATCCATTCATGAGTTACGAAGGTAAAAGTGTTAAACGTAGGCCTATAAGTTGTCTTGATGTAAGTCCATATACGCACACACAATACCACGCAAGCATGAATAGGTAAATACACAAATATAAAACTGATACATATTTATTTAATGAAATGTGTTGTATTTTGCTCAAACTTTCATACAGTATTAACGGAAAACGTTAAAAAAGGAATTTGTAGTGATTACATATACCTGAAATTAAACATAAGTGATTTTGTGCTTACCACCGCATGAACAGCACTGATGGCATTTCATCATACTTCCTCCTCAGTCACATGAAATTTTGATACAAGTTACACGTTTATAAGGCTTCTCAAGTTTAGGCGGATATGATGGCTGAGTTATGGATTGCGCTGAATCACATTGTTTACTATTTTGAAGCCATAATCCTCTATTGTCATCGTTTCAGGAAAATAATTCATCCAGTTGATCTACTAATATACCTGGTGTATTGAGTGCATTACATACAATTTCAAGTAGTGAGAAGTACGTACTTGGTAAATATGACAGATCCCAATAGATTGGCGCCTTACGCACAAGTTCCTCATAACGGCACTCATAAGTTGTTTTTCATTATCTTTTCGTGAGTTGTAGGTATGTAACCACAATACTGTAGATTGCATATTGATTTGATTCATGTGATTTACACAGAATAATCATGATATTATTCACATCAACGAGTGCTGCAGCTTTGCAAGCAACTTGCTTTGCAGCGACCTAGAGAGTATGTCACAACTTGTGAATGAGTGGAGAGTCGAAAGAATGCAACATATATTGATCACTAGGTTCCCGGCAGTTGTGTGAAAAGCAAGAAAACGGGAGCTTTTCCCAGTGCCGCTATTCATCCAAAGAGACAAAGATGAAATGAGAACCTTCTGATTTCAATCCATTGCAAGCGTGAATTTCTCGAACCATTGCATCTGTGTCAGGAGTCACGACTGAGGACAACAATAGTATTTTATGCCATTATTTAGAAAGCATTCAGTGGATGAAGAAATATAAGCGTGTCAGCTTTGACCTGACTACTGGAAAGAAGTTTCTTCTGTATTTTTTCCTGGTGCGTTCTAACAATACAGTCTTGTCCATTGTCGCCTCCTCTATACAAAACAAACATTGTGTGTTATTTCAGGAAGATGTAATGCAGCCAGAATTCACTAAGGAAACAGATGAGCTGACGCTTATTAAAAATCATTCTATTACCTCGGGAAGTTGTAGTTTACCAGGATGTAGTGTGCACCATATCCAGAAATATACAAAAGTGATTGAAAGTTAAATCTCTTAAAACACACTTCTTATCTTATAAATATGAAACTAACAGTGGGTTAAATCATCAGAGGTCATAGTACTGTTATTTTTCATTACAATTATGTATTTCAAAATTCGATTTAGCTTCTTGCAATGTGATATCCTTTATTAAAAGTGATGACATTTTTATCGATATACATCTTGAGTTTGTAATCGTCGACGAGTTAATAGTCAAGTGTCTCTAAACCGTATGGTACTTTGTATAAGCTTCCAGTAGATGAAAGTATTTCAACGTCTGTTGATAAGGGGTAACTATTAAGATACATGAAACGCACACAATATTGGAATCGTATCTCCTCACTAAGAGCATAAAGAGAATCAAATTGTGGTAGAAACACCACTACAGTGTTTCAATTTATTGTAATTCTTGAAAGTAATTATCAAATTCTGTTCTATTAAACTTATACTGCAGAAGTAAGAACATTCGTTCTTATACATTTTGAAGTTTTCCTCAGAAGTATTCATGTCCAGTAAATCTTAAGATTCATAAAATTGAAAAATGATTCTTGATTTAAGGATTACTACTTCTGGATACTACCCTAGTGGCCTATTGGAAGTACACAATTGGGAAGCCACCCACACATGGGCTTATGCAGGATCAATTCCTTATAGCATCCCATAACTTTGTGCTCTAGAAGGATTTTACCTCAACGAAGTATTATACTTTTTCGGTCATCACGATTCTAAGATTTTTTTTGTAACTCTTACCTCATTTTTTCTCCTCCTCACCTATTCATATGAGAGATATCTTAAACATACAACACAGTTTCCATACAAATTCTTTAGACAAGATATCCAATGACAATATTTTGAAACTCTATTTCCAATAGTTAAGGCATTGATCTATAGTTGCAATCCTATTTTTGCGACTAACAACTACTATGAAATAAAGCTAATTTCACAGCAAGTATGGCCCACCGATCAATATTCCGATACTATCTTTATGTTGGTATACTCTGCGAATAATTGGATACATGTTGTGTCTATTCCTCCAACCAATCTTTAACAAGCGATGAATCGATATTCTTTTCCCATAGCGCATACGTAAAAACGATTATACTATTTATTCTTAGAGTACGATTATGAAAATATTCCTTTACATATAAAAACATTACAGGCAAAATAATTATATTGATAGTTTACAGTTTGTGCAGCGTTTGCTTGAGTCTGAGATCTTTTCACAATAATTAGGTCATTTAGAATATTATATAACGACAATTCTTTCAATATGTTGCGTTGTAAACTATGATACTTTTCGTTTCAAGTTTTTACACTTCTGAACAAGTTAAAAAATATTACTCACGTCTCTTGGATTTCTTTTCCTTTCTTTTCTTCATGTCCTCTAGGAATCTAATGCTCAGGGCGGGATATGGGAGGGGAAACGATTAGGGAAGGTTTCGGCCACAGCCAAAATTGAAAGTGCCATCCCGACATTTGCCTGATGTGACTGAGGAAAAATCATGAAGAAAACCTCATTCAGGATAGTCGGCCGCTAGGATCGAACCCGAATGCTAAGCCAACCCTTTACCACTGACCTATGGCGGCTCGGTTTCTTTGAAAAAATAGTGAGAAAATTCCGAAAAAAATTGTCTTCACAATGAATTTGTTTGACCATAAAGTAATTCAATTGACTGACACTGATATTTCGATGGTACGCAACCCTTGTCCTAGAAATCAGTTATTTAATGAGTGAACACTTCTTTTTTTCATTTTAGTTCGAGATAAGTACATATACATACATAATTTTCTTCTGAAATATTTTCTTTAATAGAACCTAAAAAATGTTTATCAGATAATTTTAATACTTCAGTCTCTTTCCGTCAAGATGACTCATTAAGTCCATGTGCGTCGCCACAAAAAAAATTCCAGGGGGTCAAGAAGTAGTGGCTGTGATTTTTATACTGGTGGCAAGGGGCCATAAAGATTAAACCATTCCAAGTGAAAGTCAGGTATATTATTATTATTCGAAAAGCGAGAGAGATAAAATATAGCTATTTATAGGGTAAAGAAACTCCAACGAGAAAGAACTTTATGTCGACGATTCAATCGTGTGGTCTGAGGCGTTAGGCCAGCGACTTGAAGGTCGTAGGTTCGAATCCCGCCAGGGTCATGGATGTTTGTGTACTTTAACTGGCAGAGACTTAGGAATATTATTGTGACGAACTGAAGAAAAATATTTCTAGAATAGCCCATACAAAATCAAATTTAAAAATTTTTGGAAAGTAAAAATTACGTAAAAGGAGAGCTTTAGCTATTTTTACAAAATGTGGAAACATTTTCTCGTTTGTGAATAACAATTGCTAGTGAAAAGAGGGCTCAACAAATAGAACATTAATGACTGAGTACTTGTAACACTGAATTACATTGTCCACGGAAATCGGTTTACTCGTTTTGAAAATGTTTTTCAGGGTGTCAGAACCATTTTTCCCAAAGTGTTCTTTAAATTTATTTTTGTTTACTTACATAATCTGACTATGCAATTTATAAAATACATCCAAAATGTATAATTTACACTGTTCCAAAATATGAATATAAGATCAAAAATGAATAAACACAATGAATAGAGTTGTTATATAAGCTAGCTGATTGGTCCACCCGTTTGTGCGGGCGATTAAAATATTTTGGCAACAGTCATCGAGACTGTCACCAATATTCGTTTCCCTGTGGCGGGCTGCGCCCCCAATTTGGAGAATTTCTGGTGGCTGGATCCCATTGTGTAGGTCTGGGGGTACATAAAGGGATATTTGGAAACTTTGGATTTTTCACCAAATTTTGACGTGTACACGAACCTTCATGCTAACTTTCAGCATTCTAGGCCAACGGGAAATGCGCTAAAAGCTCCCGAATAGACAGACAGACACAAAAATTAAGGATTTTATATTTATGTAGGTAAGGATACTGAAAACAGGTCTCGTTATTGAAAAATGTTGAGTAGATAAGCCCAGACTGAATTTAAGCATTGGTGGTCAATCGATTCGACTAAAAAACAACGCGATAACTATATTGTAATGCTCTGTAAGTTCTGAACAAATAAATGTATACTGGCAATCAACCACACATTCTTCCTAATATAGGTATTTATAAAATAAGGAGTTGCTGCATAACGTATACAACTTAAACCTAATATTTACATAGCATACAGTACATTCGATATATATAAAGATGCGAACTTATCGACGGAACTTTACAACAAAGCTTCATTCAACAAGCAACATCCATCAGCTGAAAATACCTTTGTGTATAAAAGAACAGCCAACTGTGTTAACGAAGAGATTACTGTTGAACAGCAAATATCGATTAGTCATTATTAGTAATAAGAAGACAAGACTTGTCGAGGGAAGTACAAAGGAAAGGCAGAGCCTAATTTCCATACTTCTTCCACTTTACTAGCTCAAACAGAAATAGGTGGAAGCCGGAAAATCATGGTTATGTCTCGCCATTGTTTATTTTCACGTAGCATACGTTCAAGACTGCACCAAAGGTCACATAGATGTGTGACAAATCCATAACATGAAATACACTTTTCCAGCAGTTAAAACGTTTCCAGTATTACACATGTAGACACATGACCACGAACAGTAAACAGGTTTTTATTTTTACAGAGAAATTTGGAAAAAGGATCTAAGGTGTCTTAAATCTGCAACGGATAATATGAGGAGACATATATCAATTGTTTCTTCAAAAGACTTGATAGATATAGACTTTTCCTTGTCATAGAGTAATGTGACCGATGATGGTCACTCCGCGTATGATGGTCACCCCTTCATATTTTCGCACACACACAATAGGTGGCAGTGTAATTATGTGTGGAAGTACGTGAGGACACGCTAAGAAGGCTGTCAAATTCGCAGGAAATTCTGGTAATATTAGTGTAGTTGTGTTATAAAGTGGAAATATATACATTTTCAAGGTGCGATATAAAATGAGACATGAAAACATTGCGTGGTTGTAGACGTAATTTGTGTTCAACACTATTATCCCATTTGCGTTATCCTATCTGTTACCAGAGGTTCAATGGCTGCCCAGCGTGGGTTTCTTGCAGTCACGGGTGTACAGCCTGTGACGTCAAATGAGAGGGTGCTTCTCCTAACCCTATGATTTTCACAGCAACTGGTCTGTATGATTTTCACTGTGGTTGTTCAAGTACAAATAACAGTTACCAATTGCTCTTCCTTCTAGTGTGGAAGAAACCAATTTGTTAGTTCCCGTTTAGATACTGACAAGTACGTAAGCTTCTCTACGTGTCCCCTCTTCCACTGATGAAAACACAAACGTGTGCAACCGCATAAATTAAATCCCGTTTCTCCAAATAAATTGAAGACGATTCGCGATAAGCAACTTAAAGAAGATCTCACGAGCAGGCGTACCAGTGGCAAAGGCGATCCTTCGTCGCTTCAAGGCGCTTCGTTGAACAAACAACTTTACAAACCCATGGTGTTATGTCCAGTTGTATCGCTCGTACCACTGGTAAGACCTTTCCTGTCAGAAAGAAATTGAGGTTGTCGGGTGATGCTTCTGATTGCTGTGTGTCTTGTAGAAAAAATATTACCAAAGAAGTGCTACGAATACAGGTGATTGGATTCAGTGTGGTTTGTGTAATCTGTGGTCACATGAAACGTGCGCTCAGTCGTATGCTGTGCTGACCAAAACAAAATATTTTTGCGGCTAGTGTTTTGATGTGGAATAGGGTCCAGGCTATAGACTGTGGTATCCAAAAAAAAAAAGAAATGTAAAATTTTGTGTTTAGCTAAGACAGAGCTTATCTATACGAAATAAATAGTGCGGGGTGATTTTACGACCCGATTCTAGAATGAAACTCGGAATGTTAATATTACACTTTCATTTACGAACATCCATTTAGCGCTTTCCTTAGGATTTTCATGAAAGTTTTCACGTAGGATGCACTACTAACAGAACTGCTTTTCAGCTTGCACCTGCACAACTCAACTTTTTTATGTCCCCACCTAACGTAGCTTCAAATATTTTTTTCGGCTACAAATATCATTGTATTTTCCATATAATAAATATTTTGCACTGTTGACTAACATAGATATGATTATTTAGACTATTTTTTTTACCAAATTGTATTCTTCTGTTGTTATACATTAGTCTGTTGTTTTCCAAATAAATAAAAAAATAAATAAATTCTTCTTTTAATGGCCATCATAGCCGACGGGTGTGCCCATCATTGGGAACAGTATTCCTATCATGGTCTTTCTTAGCACTTACACATTTCCCCTCTGTTCTCCATAAGTACTACAGTATAGTTCATTATTTTCCTTTTAATAGTAAGAGGATAGATTAATGTTTGAAATCCACCTAGCGTGATTCATTTATCTTTAGATATTTTGAAGTTGTAAGGAAAAGTTGTTAGGGGTGGCCATCATCGGTCACCTTACTCTACAAGTTTTTGTGCATCAAGATTTTTAAAATTAAACCTTCTACTTGTTTAAACTTGAAATAATTCTAACTTATTTTCGAGGGTTCGATGACCAGGCAACCACCATCCGTTGATTGCTGAAACCGCAGTTGTCGAACATAATATAAGTAGTAAAGCTACATAGCACAGATATCTTTGTACGACGTCATTTTCGCCAGAACCATATATAGTCCTCTGCCTAGTCAACTAGATAACAACTAACATTTAACAGTACTGAAGACCTGACAGAGATAGCGATAAGCAACAACTCAGGGGACTTGTCAAAGTAAAGGTTCAAATGCCGCCTGCTTTGTGCTTTCTAATAGATAGCAAGACCAGTTCTTCACGTGACATTTGATAAGGCAAATTTCTTGCTTCTTATTTCCTCTGTGCGGACACGCTACCGAGTAGAAATATTTTCATGTCCGAACGTGACCAAGACGGAAAGAAAAAATCCTCAAAATTCGATAAATTTTTGCGACGGGCAATTATCGGGAATTCCGACCATTCGGGAATTCTCGATCTATTGAGGATTTCCGATCCGGTCTATTGGCAATTATCGATCCCTCCGGAATTCCCAACTATTTGGGAGTTCCCGATTCATGAGTATCCGAAAATCGGTACCGAACTTCCCAAAAGTCGAGACCGGGACAAGAATCTTTTCCCGATTCTCCTCCCGAAATTTTGCATACCCGGACCCTACTAATTAAAACAAAAGGAACATGAATCGCTATAGATCACTATTTTGGACTGCAACGAGTGACCTTGACCACCTTCACACTATCGCGTCACACACAACATTATCTGAGCCCTCGGAGCGAAATGCAGTAATATTATCCATTTGGAGTACAATATCGATGCTCAACTATACATTTTTTAAATATATCACAGTTAAATTAGCAATCCTTGAATATATACTGCAAACGAAGGAAATATTTTTAATAATCTGTAAAACCAAAATCGTTAAACAAACAGTTATTCTATTTACGTAGGGTAGGATAACCTTTGAATCTTTACAGTTTTTCTGACGTTCTGCTGTTGTCACGTGACCAGTTGAACAAGGTGGTATCCTAGCCTCGTAAGAAAGACGTTCTGTGTGCTTGAAATAACGAGCTTCGTCACTATCTTACAGCGGAATTTTTAGAACTCTACCCCGAAGACGATTATCCAGATTTGATATAAAAAACTAAAGTACGGAATATTTGTCTAAAAGGAAAATTTGAATGAAAATATTCCGCGACACGAGATTTGCAACGCAGCAGACATTCATATTGTTCGATAATCCATTCGGATGTAATACTCAGTGATATCTCTTCTTGCGTTCAACGAAGACGCAATGTTCGTTCTTCCACTTTCTGTAAAATACACAATATTAAGTAAGGCGTCATACGAACAGTTGTATATGTTGAGAGATACGCTTGTGAATGTGTTCGGGAAAGGAGTACTGCGCATAAGGACCGTTTTCTGCCCCTCAACCGATTCTAATGAAATTTTGTATGTAATAACTAGACTATATGAGAGCTTAAATAAACCCAATCTCTTGAGCATACCACTTCCGGTTATCCGGTTTCCCTTTATATGAAAAGAAATCTAGAAACTCTTTTTCCTTCTTTCAAAGTTTAGCAAAGAAACTTTGCTGTAACCTACCTTATAATATAGCAGCTTTTGCGAACAACTTCGATAATAGGGACTCTTGTATCTAGGATAGTTGTTTAACAATATATGCTACCTTGATCCTTCAACACCATACAATCTCGGAAATAACGGAATCTAGACATTCGAGCAAGGACCTTTTTCGTATTACAACTTATTAGGTCATTCGGCAGGAAGTTGATGTGTCACGCAACAACATGTACTTTGGTATTTAGAATCGATTAAACCTAGAACTAAACTGGAAGGCATGACAGTGACCTTAGCTTGTCAGACAGCTGCATTTCATTGAAGAGAACGCCACTGGGTCAGGCAAAGCCCATATTTGATTAGCATGAATGAGTACAGTCCCCTACTTTCTCCTTCCCACCGAGATTTTGGAAAGGAAATCAAGTTCATAAATGTTAACAATGGAGATGATGCCGATACCTACAAGAACACGCAGGGGAATAATTGATACAAAATAGGACTTAAATGTTTTATAACTACAAGAAGTGTGAAACAGTTTCATAACCAATATTAACTACCGTTAAGTATTATTTTTAAAAAGGATTTTCCCAGTCCCCGTATATATTATTTTCCTATTACTGGAACTTTTATAGTGAATAAACAAGTACAGTATATCACAATAAAGAATTCATGTTATAATTATTGTTAAAAACAGACAGCTACATATGTATGATAATGTTGTATTACTATAGAGAAAAGGCTGAACGAATTATTTCCTTAAATGGAAAATATATAGGAAATGTTTCTATGATATAGAGCTTAATAAGACTCAAGGGTTTTCCTCGACTACGTCATGTAATCTTGTTTGAGACTCGACATTTGGACCATCAAGTGGTAGAACCAATTCTTTTTTGATAATATATGGTGTAACATTTCCTATTTATCTGTGCTAACGCTGTATCAACGAATACGATGTTAAAGCCTAATTTAATGCTATGACGTATACCGGCTTATCGATATAAATTTTTGACACTCCTACCGTTACAACAATTTTCAATATTAAGTGGATACCATTATTTCCTACTCATTTGGTTCCTAAGGCTAACTTAGAATTCCAATCTACAATTTTATCTTAAGTTATGTGAATTTAAATTGTAGATCGTACACTGAAAAAAAAATATTAAGGTTATTCTTTAAGAAAGTCAAAATTTAAAGTGATTTGGAGAATGTCTGGACAAACATTGCTACAATAAACATTAGCATTCTATTTGGGTTCAAACAAGTATAATGTAAGAAATATCAGGAGAAACTATTACATTATCTGTCAAATAAATAAACTAATTTTCATGCTATAATTATCAGATTATATGTAAGGTGCTTACGTGGATTACAGTAAGTCGAACAAGATACCAAATTGGATTGGCAGTAATGAATGTATATAAACCATTTGATACGGCTATTGAATAAATATTCCCTTCAATTTCAGATTTCATATTTCCAAAGCAATTTCGACATAAATTATTCTCTCAATTGAATGAGTTGTTTTTCTACCCTTCTTGATTGTCACAGGAAATAAAAGAGGCGTATTTGCTGACAGAAACTAACCGCACGTGTTAAGTACTATACAAATATCAGACGATACGATTATATTCACTGTATATAACTAACAAAAGTATGAGGTATCATTACAGCTTCTATCGTATAATCCCCAATAACATATAACTATTAATCAAGTGTTAAACGTTTGTGAATAATGACTTCAGCATTTTAATTAAGACAACAACCAAGATAAAGAATACAAATTCGCTTAAGAAATAGTTAAGTTGGAAAACTCATCTGTTGAAGACTTTGTCTGATAATTGTGTTCTATTAACTCTGATGAATATTATTTATTGCAATTTCGTTACTATACATTTATAAGGTACACAAACCTATGCAGGAAGGTAATGAAAAGACGATTTGATGCACGCTTAGGATCTTAGGAGCTTATTTTTGGGTTTTGAAGCGATGTATGAGTAATTATGAATGTAGATACGCGTACATAATTTGAAGTTGATTCCAGTTTGAATTTTAAGTCCTGTAAATAGCTAGGCAAGTTGTTGTAATTTAAGTGTTCAATGTTATAGGTTTATTTTCAGGTATTCGAGAAATGTGTAGTGGTGGAAAACATTTGGAACTGATGCAGATTCTAAAGCAGCGTATAATTTTGTGAATACAAGAGTGCAATGCTCGTATTGGGTTCTTTCTAAATCATCGGCATCGTTCGATTAAACTCTGCTGTCACCTACAAAATGACCCATCCTACTCACAAGTTAAACAAAATCAAAAGTAATTATTGATTGCATTATTTGTCTCCTTGATCCTGTAAAATTGGACAATCTGAGAAAATGATGACATGTTTGTATTCAATTCAAGAATATTTCCCGTTCCTAAAACTAGTTGAACATTCGGCAGGAATTTCAAGTGTCAGGTACTCTCATGTACGTGTAATTGATAGAATCTAAACATAAACTGAGCAACATCACAGCGGACTTGCGCTATCAGATTGCTGTATTACATTCATTAAGAAAGGGTTACGGGGCGAGTGTAGTCCCCTCTACTATTTAATAGCATCATATCTTAGTTAGATGACAACAGTCCACTACTTAATTTGGACAACATTCCAAAATGATTTTTGCTGAATCGCGCATTGATATTGCTGGCGTCTTCCTAATGACCTTATGTACTTTGTTGTCTAACATTTAATCTTTTGATCCTCTTGGTCTTCTACTTCTTGCTTTTTACTTGTTGTTTGAGTTCTGGTAAACTTATAAAATATTGAACACAGATCTTTTAACACCTTGATGTTATCACTGCGTTTGCTATCAAAGTGGAAGGCTTCTGTTTCTTTGCTCTCCAGGCCTGTAAAATTTTGGACCTTATTTCTTCAAGACTCGAAGTTTCTCTCTCCAACATCAATACCTAGAAAAAGAAATTTACCACGAATTAACTGTTTAGAATTTTTCTCTTTTAAATGACAGAATTCAAGTTTACATTGAATAAACAAGTTATGAGTAAATTACGTTGTAAAGAAGTGCAAAACCTTTTGAGACAAGTCGTACTTCTATAGACAATTTTCTTCTGATTGGGTAATTAAGACAATGGTCTTTCTTCGACTACGTCACGCAACCTTGTTTCAGACTGATCATATCAGATTATATGCCAGGCGTTTACACCGATTACAATAAGGCGAAGAAAATACCAAATTTGTTTGCCAGTAATGAATGCACAAGCCATTTGAGACGACTATTTAACAAAGGCGTCCCAAGAAATTTTCCCAGGGGCCAATATTAAAGACACACACAAATATATCACGTTGTTGACTCAGCATCGTGAGGACAATTGGGGAGATACTGTGAATAAAATACAGTGGCTATTACATTTAAGCGCTTCGGCTCTCCTCTCCCAACACGTCTGATCAGCGTGGGAGCAGTAGACCACTTCCTACCCACGGGGAAGACCTCATCCTGTAGCGGATTGAATATGGCTGTAATATATATATACAGGGTGGACAAAAATTCATTATCAAAATTCTAGGAACGAAAAGTTCTCATCAAGATAAGGAAAGAAAATGTGTATTTGTAATTGGACGAATTGCGCTTAGTTTCGGAGCTAGTGGAAAATGAAATTTCGTCCTGGATATTTTCAAAACTATTAACAATAGAACTGAGGGGGCAAGGTAACCTGAAAGTCTTTTCACCTGCTCTATCCAAATATGTATATTTCGAAATTGTGCGGTAGCTGCGCAAGGGATTCCTCAAAGGAACTAGAAGCTTCCCAGAAATTCTCTGAAGTAAAGTTAGGCCGAAATGTGCATGAATTTGATGACTTTCCAACAGGTAACAATAATTCGTTTGCGTCAAGTCGATATCTCAAACAGATTCCATTTTCTTGATTTATTTGTTATAAATGAGAGAGAATGTCATTGCAAACCTGGATGACAATTATTAACCATGTAAACCGTGCAGTATAGGGTAATAAACGACCGCAGTGGTTAAATGGTCACAGGACATGAGTCGCAACTCGAGTTCCGCGTTTGAGTCCCGACTGGGAATCAACTTTGTGTAATTTGAAAGCACAAAACAAAAATAGCAGAGAGATGGGATAAGTGTCTCAGTTACCAAAATGACCCACAAATAGAAGTTTTTTTTTTTTGTAGAAATCCTGAGAAGGGAATGTCACAGACTTATAATTAATTATGTATGAAAAAGGAAAGAAATAAGGGACGTTTGAATTCAGTTGACATAACCTTCACATTATTTCAAACATATTTACGTCTAATCCATCTCTTGGATTTGTAGGTTTGGGTTTTGGAATCTGAACATGTTAAGATCTGGCTATTCATCACGATAAAACAAGGATCAAACGAGAATGATGATGTGTAGTTCCGTTTCAAGTTGAAAGTTCAAGTATTGAAATTTGGAGCAAGAAATTCTGATGGAAGATTCGTATAATTCCAAAATAACAGGTTCTATTTGTAAAAAAAAAATTCGTGGTGGCATGAAAGCAGAGATATAAAGTTTTTATTCTTTTCACACAGAGTATTACTTAAAATAATTCTTAGAAGATTAGGGAAAGAAATGAAGTTGAATAGACAGCAATGTTCAAATCAAAACATTAATCATGTTATGGTCCAGAAGAATAAAAGTTTTGGTGAGTAAATGTTGGGTTCAATTAATTAGTTAGTTTTAAGTGTCTTACTAGAAATATGTTCATCTGCACGTGGAGGTATATAGCCGAAGCCTTTCCGAACCGAGGTTCTTTACTTGATACTATGCACCTTTACTAGATACTCTGCCTTTGCATAATGCATCCAATCGAGATAAGGCTTTGCCTTACCTGTCCCATTCCTTCTCTTGGAAAATTGATGGACCGCAAAATTTGTCTCGCAGACTTGTTCCGGAGTTAGGCATGACTACTTTCTCAGCCGTGTAATTTAAAGGGCAACCATGTGAATGCTTCGTGTTTCTGTTCAGTTTCATATTCCGGCTACTTCCATGCGTTTAACATAAAACTGCTCATGTTTACACTGGAAATCACCGCTATACGATCCAATAATGACAGCCACTCTCAAAGTTCTAAAGAATAAAACTTAGGATACCTATTTTCAAGGAACGACGCATGATAGTTTCTTTCAAAACGCCCAAATTATTTAGAATATTTAGAATTTTGGACCAAAAAACGAAAATCTTGCTATAAATCTCAATACCTGAACTTAACAACATAAAACGCAACCACATTTCACCATTCTGGTTTAATATTTTTTTCGTGATGAAGAGGCAGATTTCAACATGTTCAGATTCCAAAATCCAAACGTACAAATACAAGAGGACGACCAGACGTAAATGCGTTTGGTATATTGTGCACGTTATGTCTTCTGAATTCGAACGTCTCTTATTCCTGTCCTTTTTCATTCATAATTATTAATAAGTCTGACATTCTCTTGGTATGATTTGTTAAAAAAAATTATAGACTTTGTATTTATGGTCGTTTTGGTAACTAAGAACCTTATCCCATCTCTCTGCTATTAAGTTTTTGTTTTGTGCTTCCAAATTACACAAAGATGATTGCTTCCCAGTCGGGACTCAAACGCGGAACTCAAGCTGTGACTCATGATCTGACACCTTTGACCACTTGACCACTGCGGTCGTTTATTACGCAACACTGCACTGCTTATGATTAATCATCGCCATTCAGCTTTACAATGACATTCTCTCTCATTGATAACAAATAAATCAATAGTTCGTTGAATGGATTGCAGTTCGGAGAATAGCTCTGACTCATTTTGGTTATGTAACGACTCATTTTTTTTTTTTTTACAAAAAATACTCAGGAAATTGAATCTGTTTTAGATATCGACTTGGCGCAAACGAATTATTGTTACATGCTGCAAAGTCGTCAAATTCATGCACATTTCTGACTACCTTTACTTCAGAGAAATTCTGGGAATACCCTAGTTCCTTTGGCAATCCCTTGCGGGCCATCGCACAATTTCGAAATATACATTTTTGGATAGAGCAGGTTAAAAGTCTTTGAAGTTACCCTGCTCCCTAAGTTCTAATGTTAATGGTATTGGAAATATCAAGCTCTAAATTTCATTTTCCTATTCTTTCGGCAACATGTTGCTCCGAAACTAAATGGAATTCGACAAATTACAAAGAGGCACTTTTTCTTGTTTTGATGAGAACTTTTCGTTTCTAGAGTTTTGACAATGAATTTTTCAAAACATACATATATACATATACATACAGGGGTTGGACAAAAAATCTAAAAACAAGTCAGACAGGACACGTAAGTGTGGCCCGCCACTGTACACCACGTGTTGCGATTGCCGATCTTGTTTTGTTTTCAATGTGTCATGTGGACCTTCAAGTTGTTGAGGGAAGTGTGGTGGTTAATAATCCTTATTTTTTTCTGACAAAAAGTACACGTTTATCGTGGGAGAAAGGTACAAAGTGGTTTATTCAAAGTATGCGCCATTACTAGTAACACATTTTCTCCATCTCTCTGGCGATTTGTGGATGACGTCGAATAAAAAACGCATGAGGTGGTCCAGTCATGAAGCCATTTTTCTACATCTCCGTAATGGTTAAAGTGTTGCATGTAAAGTGCGTGAGAGCGGTGAGACATTGATGAAAACTCGTGGTAGTCCTAAGGGGCCAGGCCTGGTGAGTACTTACGGTGGGTGGGGCAAGAGTTCCCAGCCAAGTGCAGAAATGGTGTCTGTGACCGCTTTCGCTGTGTGTGATGGTTTATTGTTGTGCTGCAAAATAGCTTGTAGCCCACTCTGGTCCCTTCTCGATCAATACATGATTCAAATTGATCATTTGTTGACGGTAGTGAACGGAATAAACACCTAGGGCATGGCGTTGTCTTCTTTCCAAGCGATTCGGTCTTGCGTTCAATATTGATGATTATCCTAAGTCAACCCATGATTTTCTACGTTTTGAATTATCAAAATATATCCATTTTTCGTCTCCAGTAATGATCCGATGCAAAGAAAAAACCTTTTTGATGCCAATAAAGCAAAACTTCACAAAACGTTTTTCGCTTTTCCATCTGCCTGTCGGTCAGCACATGTGGTACTCATATTCCTGCCTTGTGGATCTTCCTTATGGCATGCAGACGATCACAAATAGTTCGGCGACCAACATTCAACCTCTTCTCTCTGTCATTTTTTGTTGAGTTTGAGTATCGTCTTCATCCAACAGTGATTGTAATTCGGCATCTTCAAATTTTTTGGTTGAAATGGGCGTTATTTCTCTTTCAAGTCGTAATCAGCACTGTTGAATCGTCTTAATCAACATACACAAGCGTCTTGCATTATCACATTGTCACTGTAAGTTTACCCCAGGTATACGGAGGCTTTCACTCACGTTTTTCCTTTGACTTGACAAGTAAAGCAGTATTGCCGCAAATGCTCTTTATTTGGCTCGAAACTCGACATGTCTACCATGCGAAAAAGACATGACACCAACTCGAAATCGTTTACATCAATGACGTTTTGAAAAGTACTGTCCTAGCTACAAAATGACATAACAGATCAGACTGAGAACCAACCCTTGTTTCGACAGCCATCTCTTAAACAATAAGAATTATTAACAGTCACACCTGGTAAGTGTTAGAAGTTTATTTTCTGTTATTTGTAAAATGTCTAGAGGTGAAAAAGGTTTGGAACCTACAAGGATTCTAGCACTGCTTAAGTTATTAAGATGCCAGGGCTGTCCATTTAGTACCCGCATTGGATTTTTAATTGTAAAAATAGAAGACACAACGTTCATCCAAAGAATGGAGGTAGCTGAGCTGCCTCCACTTTTTGGATCAACCTACATTCAGCCAGTTTTCGGTTGAACATTCTACTCTCTGTAAAATTTCAAAATGCGCACATATGTCTTTCTATTGTATTTCATTGAAGCAGAACATTTTTTGAAAGTAGAAAAGAAGCAAATGTAATGTTCTTTTCAAATTTATTTTTATTTAAAAAAAGACAAGAAAAAAAGTTAAAGTGGTCGGGTTTCGATCCAGGGTCCACTAGAACACTGATCAGATGCTCTCGCCACTTAGCTACGAAGGCAGTTTGTATTTATAGCTTTCCGAGTGATATTAATAGCTAGGATTTTACTGCGCAGTTGGTTTATGATTAACATGTTTTAGATTTTACTTCGAGGAATGTCTGGAGAAAGAAAAGGAGAGATACGTTTGCTACTGTGTAAAGATTTATATCCAACTTAGTTCCTCTTTCCGCCAATGCAATCATGTCGTTCTCGATCCACCAGTCGACTGTTTACTGTTGACAGTGTAAAAGCAACATAAACACTCAAAATTGTGGGGCGTTCAGTGACAAGCAAGTAACTTTACTCCTGTTATTGGATTATAAAATATCCAACCAAGGCTTAAACTTCATCCACAAAAGTAAGTAACCTCAAAACGGCCAGTTTACCTTACACCACGATCAGAAAATGACAGAATTTTAAGCGTAAAATAAGCTGAACGTTCACCGACGAAACACTTTGGCGAGTTTCAACCAATTTTCAGTTAACTTTAAGCCATTACAAAGAAAATGTTAAACTTTAAAATGGAGCTAAGGTTACCAGTCTTTCCACTAAAGGGCTTACACTATATCCACATTTAAGAGTAAATACAACAAAACGCTAATTTTCGACTTTTGCTTCTCCATGACGCGGAGTAAGTTTCATCCATTTCGTGTTTCCACTTTTTACAGTGTAGGTATGACTTAGAACTCTGGTGTCACTTTTATAGTAGTCCCCTTTAGCAGCTATATACGTCGGCACGTCTTTGCGAAGCAGCCCTCTAATTGCTGTCCTGAAATGCAGTGCAGTCCCGTCGTTGTGTTATGAAATTGTTTACCTAAGTGACATGAAAAGACCGCAAATGGTTGCAACGAGTGTGGGGGGTGGGGATCACAGGAATAATTTTGTTGACCAAGAATCCCGAGACCAGTGTTCTCCCATGATATGGAGTGTTATTGTGATGTAGAAGCCACTGTCCAGACACCCTCTATTCCAACCCTCTATTACTGGAACTACTTTAGTACTAGATTTCCCGTACTCCAGGACACCGTGACATACTCTAGGGGATACCACTCAGTCCGAACTAAACACTCCATTTTCGATTTTCTTCGGAATGCATACCCAAACAACGTAACCTACTATTGAAACAATGAAAACGGTTGAGGGATGTCCTGTAGTGTGTTAGGGTGTTGTCGCAATTGGTAAGTTGTGTCAATATGGAACTTAGAGTACGAGAAATCAAGAATTAAATGATTGTAAGCAATATTTGGTTCAATTTCACAGTTTTATCTGTCTACGAGCATTTTAACATTTATTTTCCATAAGAAGAATATAACTTTCGTAGTTATCCCTACGAAAACCATCGAAAAGTTTATCGACTATTTATGCTCTTAGTGTTATTTAATTTTCACATAAATGTCCCTTATCTATTAGCAAAATTTTAGCGTTGAACATTGATTTTATCTCCGCTAAAATAGGAAACAAATGTGGGCAGGAGTTATGGAACGCGCTGTATATTTTTTTCAACTTAAATTTTACTTATGAACTTACTTGATATTTAGTTTACTAGAAGTAGTGAGGCGAGTTATAAAGAATTATAAATGAGTTGTAAAAATGACTTATAGCAGCGCATGAATTATCTGAGTAAAAGCAATTTCTTACTGTAATAGTATACACATTGTATGTACATTAATTCTGATTTTGTTTTTCATTTCAGATTTAACTTTGTCACAAAATGAAGCAAATTCACTTTCTAATCCTGATATTTCACTTCAACATTTGCAGTGACGTAATTCAGGCAACTAACCTGGACAACTTTGTGGACAATTACAATGAAGAAGAAGATTTTGCCCTTGAGTTTTTAAGCGTGATAAATAAGTTTGACTTACTTAGAAGCACTTTTATTGTTTTACGTAATTCGCCTCCAGATAATTTTGATTCTGTTCAAATAAAGTTTATTCATCAACAATCTCGTGTGGTAATTTTAACTACGGAATTCTCGCAGCAGTTCCAGTACATTAGGATTGATAGCTATATTCTTTTTCATAATGATGAAGCCAGTTTTAACGAATCTTTACAAATCATCAAATCTTTATCCTTTTGGAACCCAAGATGTAAATTTTTCGTAATAGTATCAAGCAAACCATTGCCGGAACAGTCACAGTACAGCATCTTGAAACAAACACTGACTGAAAAAATTATAAATACCTTGTTAATTTTCAGGGTAGCTAAGTCTAATTTTCACAAAATTCATAATACAATACAGCTTGTGATCTATCACTATTCTAACATTCAATCTTTTTCGTTGGATGGTAATGAACGTACTGAAACTAAGAAACTCAGATCACTTAGCGAGTTTCTATCTCCAGCAGTGACTAGTAACTTTTATGGATGCACTATAAGAGCATAGAGCGGACATCTATTTCCGTTTGTTTTATGGAAAACATCAAGAATTTTTCTGGTTCCACCAATAAAAGATCCCGTTCTGATTGGAGGAATTGACACTAAAAGTATACAATTATTCGCAGAGGTCAAAAACATGACCCTAAAATATTTAGATTTTGCTTTACCTGCTAACCATAATACAACATACGATCCTGTTTTTACTCCACTGATTAATGATGAAGCGGATATTATAGTCAACGCTATGCCCTTGTACCTAGGCAATATTGAGGTTGCAGATAACGCTGAAACAATTTTCTTCATGCCTTTCTCCTTTGCTGTACCCATTGCCAAGGAAATGTCTCTTGGTGTAGCACTGTTAATAGCTTTCGAAACTGACGTTTGGTGTTTAATTGATTTGGCATTTATCACCACTGAACTATTTTTTAGGTTATTGCTGAAAGTGGTAAAGAGAAAAGAATATTTGCTGATGCAACACAATCCCTTTATTTACATACTTTCAGTTTTCTTGCAAATCTCTGTTACTCATCCAAGCATACCATCTCTCAGAATGTTGTTGATTACTTTTACAGTATATAGTTTAATCATTTGCTCTATATATCAAGGTTACATTGCAAATATTCTTACAGTACCAAAATACTATCCGGAAATAAATACTCTGGAAGATGTTGACAACAGTAACCTACCTGTAAGAAGTGTTTTTGTACATGCAGGTATTATTTAGAATTCAGATAACCCAGCAATGATAAATATGAAGGAAAGGTACAAGGGAGAATACGACGCGGACAGAATCTTGAACGATATTGCGTACAAGAGAAATGTAGTGTTTTATGAGCCTAGTATTTTCCTAAGTTATAAGATAGTGGATATGAAACTTTTCTCAGAAGGACATAGTTTAGTACACATTGTGCAACAACATGTTGTGGTACAATACACTTCATATTTTTGTACAAGGGGCTTTCTATTGATTCCTGAACTAAATCGTTTTGTACCAAAGACAATTGAATTCGGTTTACGTCTAAAATGGGAGAAAGATCTTATGCATGACCTTGAACTAAAGAAAAGGAATTGCTCAACGAATGTACAGGAATGTAAATCATTATCATTGGAACGTCTTGTTTCCATATTTCTACTATTATGTTTTTGAACTTTAGCAAGTACTATTTGCTTTGTTGTTGAGCTAGTATTACGGAAATTAACTTGTACCCAATGTGGAAATATTATACCTCAACACTAATAATCATGAAAATAACGAAATGTGGCTCGATTTAGTTTTAGGGTGAACATGGTACTTTTAACGAGTTTCATCTGCTTCTGTGTCAGAATTTAGTCCTGATTATATTCTTCTGATTGGTTATGCAAGGACAGAATAGGATATTTAATCGTGCTTAGCTTAAACTAAATTCGTTTCGAAAGAACCGGTACATAACAAAATACTATATACATTTAATATCCAGAAAGGCTTTATTTTCTTTGATGTGTTTAAATTTCATCTAAAATTTTCCAACAAAGGAATGAACTTCAGAGTCCAGTATTATCAAAATCAAAATAAACGTAGAGAAATGAATTGATTAAGTAAGAAAAAACTTACTCTAAATTCTAACTTAATTCTCTTAAATACTACGCCTCCTTGAAACACTATCTTATGGGTTTAAAAGTGGTTTCTTTCACTTTTGGTATTTCTCTGAGAAGTGTAAATTGAAATTCAATTACTTGACAATTATTTTAATAAGTTGTACTGTATAAAATAACATTATTTGTACATAAATAATAAATCCTAGATTGTAAGCTTGTATAAATTGAACTGATATATGAGAGATATGCTGCTCAACACCATAAAATGTTCTGAGAAACACCGTTTATAAAAATGTACAAGTAAATGAAGATGAATTTTCGTACGCCATTGTGTGATGACATTTAGAACTCTTCAGCTTTATTTAATATATTCCTGTACTATTATGTTGTTGCATGCAGTGATAGTACATTAATGTCACAGGAGATATTTCACCCCTATTTAGTAGTCATATTTTATTGTACTGTTGTACATCTTTCACTCGTATTCATTATTCATAAGTATCTTCTGAAGATTGACGAACATGAAGAGAAGTAATAGGTGAATGGATTAAAGGCAAAATGTAGTTAAGTCAATTTTTAACAATCAGAGAGAATTGAATATATGTACAAATGCTTTTCAAGGAAAAGGAGTTAAGTCTTCATTCAACAAATTGTATCATAAATGGTTCCACTTACTTTCTCAGTGAACATAATAGCTGTTATGTTAACATACAAAGTCCTGTGTACACCTCTGTACCTACAACTGTGCTGGTACGAGGTTGTTCGCCGTTTTGAGGCTCACACTACTATTAAGGTTTAGAATGGATTAAAATATTTGTTTTATTCACAATAGTGTCCATCTGCAGCGACATCTCTCTGTCAGTGTTTCTCAATACTATCAAAACTGTCCGTCAAGAAGAGTGGCTTTCTTGAAACATTAAAGTCTCGGAAGGCATTTTATGTACTACCCATATTTTCGAACACCCTGTGTTTTAGGAGTGTTTTAGATGCATAGACATATGGTAATAAATTGGTGCTAAATCTTGGGACTAAGAAAGGTGCGTGAATGCTTCACACCACAGGGTACTCAGCTTCTGTCTTGTAAATTTTGTTACGTGAAGTGTAGTATTGAATACATAGAAAAGAGGACACTTCCTATTGAATAAAGACGACTACTTTGTATACAACTACCAGTGCATGTAATCAATTTCTGCATAGTACGTGACACTGGTAGTGGTTTTACGAGGATGAGAGGACTTATAATTATAACTCTGGCTCAGGATGAATGGATGATAATGGAAGAATTGATGGAATGAAGAATATAAGGAAACAGGAGGACTCAGAAAACCGATGCATACGGTATTTATCCACCACAAAGCTCACATGGCACGAGGCGAGATAGAAAAGAGGACTACACGCATCAAAGGTGAGTGCTCTACAACTGAACCACCGCAGCTATACAGTTTCTTATTGTAATGTTTTGTATTCTTATTAGTAAAAAAGAGTCTTGCTTTTAGAGTTTCGTTACTTCTAATAACAACAAATAAAGATGACATGAGCATCCGTAATTTCATTTCCAAAATCACTAATCACCAATTTATTGTGATTGTTGAGAAGTTAATGGTTTGGCAGTAAATAGGCAAAACGTACTTCTTTACTAGTGAAATCTTTACTCAAAGAAATGTAGTAAAGTGTGCTGTATGTTTCTCGCCTTCTCACTCGTGTTTGATTCCAGATGCTGGTGATCCTGACTGAGATTTCTCCTGGTTTCCCTCGATCACACCAAGCAAGTACTGGGATGGTACCTTAAATCAAGTCAGGACTGTACCTACCAAAACCCTTCCTCTTGTTGTTACTATTGTTAATATATTCAGCTCAAAATGCTCAGAATGTTAGGTGTATCGGCAAATTGTTAAAATAAATAAACCAATAAATTATGTACCAAAAGCCCTTTAAATTTCCACTACTTTCCAAACACTGTATATTTCTTTTCAAATACTTAAAATGCGGAGTAGACCGTTTTTGTATCATCTGTTAAATGCAGCTTGAATACCTTAATATTAACAATTCATAATGGATTCCTTTCATATTTTATAAAAATGAAAAGTAATCTCCCACTGGATATTGCTTCTATTAATTTCATACACTTAAACCACTCTATGTGTATTGAGTTAATTACTTAAAAACTCTGATATAAAAGAAAGTTTGTGGAGTATTGTGGGATATTGCCAGTGATACTTAATCGATTAAAGAATTTTACTTAACAACATGTTCTTCCGTAAAATCACCAAGATTGTCAGGAAAGTAATTGAGATGAGCATGAAGAAAGTGAACTTTGACGCTCATGTTACAGCCAAGCAATTTAAAAGATTCCAACATCTCGTCGATTAAAACACTGTAATTTGCAGCCTTCTTGTTCCCCAAAAGTTTTGTACCACATTTCTGAACGCAGTCCATGCTTTCAATTCGGTCTCACTCATACTTGCCTCAAACGTGTTGTACGCCATCAATTTTCGGATTTGTGGGCCTGTGAAAATTCCAGCTTTGTTTTTTTCTGTCGTGATAGATGGAATTTTATCAGCAAGGTACTGAAAGCATTTACTATCTCTGCTTAAATCTGTCACGAATTGCTTCATTAAACCTAGTTTGATATGTAACGGTGGCAACAGTATTTTCGAGGGATCAACCAATGGAAGTGAAACAATGTTATTTTTGCCAGGTATGAAGCTACTTCTGACTGGCCACTGCTTCCGAACCCAATGTTCAGTTCTTGCTCTGGAGTCCCACTCACACAAAAAGCAAGGATATTTTGTGTAGCCTGCTTGTTGGCCGAGCAATATTACAATGACTTTGAAATCCCCGCACACAGACCACTCATAACGCTTGTACTGCACCTTTGCCAGCAGAAATTGAAGGCTTTCGTATGCCTCTTTCATAATCACTGAATGTTCTATTGGAATAGACGGATGGACGTTAGTGTTGTCTAATTAAACACCTTTTAAGCTGGATTTGCTGGAATCTATTAAAAGCCTCCATTCTCCTGAATTGTAAGTGATGTTGTAGAATTTCATTACTGCCGGAATGTCTCGACAATATACCAAACCACCTTCCTCTGCAAACAGCGGAACTAATTCTGCCTCTCGGTGTCTGTGCCAGGAGAATCTCGTATTCGTACTCAATATTTTTTTTCATGCAGTCGCGATCCTAACAATTCTGCTGCGTCTTTAGGTAAATTAAGATCACGCACCAAATTATTAAGTTCATGCTGGGTCAAGGGCAAGGGCACTCTGGTTTCAGCCACACTGTCTGGTTGGTACGTCTCATCATGTGTACCACTGTCTGATCCTGTCTCGGTTGGGGGAATGATGTTGGACGGGGATAGCACAGGTATGGATTCACTATGGGGCACTGGTCTCATAGCAGATGCGAAATTCGGATACACAATGTTACCCTTGCTTGTCTTGGTATGTCCCACGATCTGTACTGTGCAGAAGTAGCAGTCGTCACCGTGATTTCGTGGTTCACGCCACACCATGGGTACACCAAACGGCATTGATTCACGTTTCCCACTTTTCCAATTCCTCAACCCCTCCACACATGCACGACACACTTTATGAGGAGCCCACACTTTGTCCTGATCGCCTAGTTTCACCCCGAAGTATTGCAAATAGGCATTTCTTACGAAAGGCGTAATATTTTGCCTTTGCTTTACTGTCGTATAACAGCCACATATATAGCAAAATAAGTCTGGATGGTTGACGCAACCACGTGAAGCCATTGCACACACTTCACACACTACGGACCGGACACATAGGTACAGCAATGCACCTGGCAACAGAACCTACCTTCAACTGACAAGTGCACGTTCTAGCCGGAGTGGTGCCACCTGTGACCTTCTTGAAAGGGGGGGCGTTGGGGTTGATGAGTCATACTAATGTGCAATCTATCATTTTCCGCTTTTGTGAATGTGGTAACTCTAGCCATGATAAGATTCGGTACTATTGTTGTAACAATCACCGATATATTTATGTTTCTGTTTACACATTAATTCCAACAAGGTATGGATCATTTCATTTTTGTATATGGTTGGTATGACTATGTGAGGCACTCGTATGACTTTTGTTTACCAGCGTAGGGTTACTAACAGTGTTGCCAGCGTGGCCGGAATTTCAAAGAAATGACATTTTTAAACACATTTTTTTTATTTTCTTCTTCTTCTTTTAAGAATGGGGGGCCAGAGGTACCAAACATACCTCGTTGCATTCCCCGTTCTAGTAGCTTTTCAACGAGGGATCGTTCATGTCTGCAAAAATTAGGAGGGACGCCAGGGACGACAACATCAAGGTGTTAATCCCTGGCCGGCGTCTAAAGGTGACAAAAATACGCTTTTTTCAATGTTGACATTTTCGTGATTTGTGAAAAAACCTGACGTGACACGACATTTTGAAGGTCATTTTTGGAACTCAGTGGACAAAAAATCGATTCGGATACACCTTTTTGTTTCAAAACTACAGGAAAAAGTTAAAAAATTGCATATCAGTGTAATCATTCTTTCTGGAGTACGGTCTAGACTGTGCATTGTTAGTTAGCAGTAACACGTCGTCCATTGATAGCGAACATGATCTTTTCTTGTGATAACATCCCGTAACTTACACAGGAAGTCTCTGTAGTATTCTTCTGTCAGCATAGTCCCCAGTTGTCTGTAACTAGTCAATATCACACCTTTGTGATTCTAAAACACACACAATGTAACCTTGCTGGATGACAGTTGTACCTTTAGCTTTTCAGCGGTAGTGATGAGGCTGGTTTCCATGTTTTTCTAATTTCTTCGCTTCAGGATCAAATAGGATACGTTTCATCCAAGGTTACTACTCTGTTTTAGAAAGTCCTCTTCCCATCTATGTGGTATAATGTGGTATAGGTCCAAAATCTCTTATGCACTTTCTATATTTGCTATTTTTGGAAAAGTATCTACAGCTTGAGTATCCATCTTGCAAGATGTCATGTAATATGTTGTACATTAATTTTCTATTAATGTTCACTCCTACCTAAATAAATTAATAATCACACAGATAATATCAAGCACTACCAACTTCACCTTTGCCACCACAATTGGTTCTGTGCCTGTGGACGGTCGCCCTTGTTTCTCGTAGTTCATCTTATAAACTAGTATGCTCATATTTAAATTTCCTCTTCCATCTTTTGATTCCACAGTATATCATGATGGACATTCCTAACAATACACATCTGACATCAATTCATAGATCATTGGTGACGATTTCCCAAAGTTGAAAATGTAGATGTACATGGTCATGTCTCGATATTCAATTTTGTCTAAAATAACATTGTCCCCT
>JAGDQP010008151.1:0-13427 GCA_022664845.1 Lepisma saccharinum
TATATATATATATATATATATATATATGAAACTAACTTCAGGTGATATTCGCGAACATATCTAATTTCTTCTCTAAATTATAAAAATTGGTACGCACCTTCCGTACCTGATAGTTTAACAATGCCCTTGTATTATCACAAGATGTTAATTCATGTTTGAATATTATTTTGTAATATTTCTCACATAAGAAGCTTTCAAAATGAATTTTCAACTTGGTAAGGGCTCGTCAAGTTAACTTTTTCTGAAATATGCTGGAGAAAAGTAACTGTAAAACTATGTATAAAGTGTTAATCTTGCGATTCATGAGTTGCATTCGATTCGAAAATAATGGAGTAGAATACTGTATAAAAGCCCAAATTTTGTATCATTAGTATACATTTAAGAGCATCTATAGGAAATTATTAAAATTTTATCAAGTATATGTTTAACCTTTAATTTTCAAACATATTTGCAAAGTATTGGTAGGGGAGGGGGGACTAGGACAATTTTAGGGTACGGGTCTGTGCTTATCTTCTGTTATAACATTGTTTAAATGATATATTCCACTATCGTTTGATCATGAGATCGAGTAATGATCAAAGAATAAACATATCCTGTTTGAGTTGTACTTACTTTATCCATGACTTACTTTAAGTAATATTTTGAGATGAACTGTTGTGGCTGTAAGTTTTATTTCTTCTTCTTCTTTCTTATTACAGAACTCCCAGCATCATCAGTACCTTGGTGATGCTACAGGAGCGATTCCTAATTTTCCAGATATTGACTTTACTGGTCTTAATTTACCTGATGATATTATCCTAGAAGATGTAGATACATTCCGGAGTATATATCGGGAGCACTGTGAGGTAAAATTCTACTGTTGTAGTCTCTTAACCCAAGTGATAAGGAATAACCCGTGTTTTAAAATTTTGAAAATCGAATTAAGTAACGTAGAGTTTTCACGCGGATCTTGACATCGGGTCGCACAGAGGTTGATCCGTCTCCATCCGAACAACATGCCGACAGTGCCACCTGACAAAGCAGTTGGCACAGAACACGATGGTTACACTGCACACACACGATGATCAATGTGTAAGCTATTTTATAGCAGGGTGAAGGTATTCTAGTGGGCAGAATGCCACCGAAAACAAATCGCTATCAGGAAGGATACGTGATGGCGCTTTTCCATGCAAAAGTGAGCCTTTCCCGCATAGTGTACAGTGTCATTGAGATGTGTTAGGACGGACCACTACTAGTGATATAATTAAACGATATGCACAGCAGCCGCCTCCGCAACCCACATCACCAACAAAATCGCATCCACAGAGGGTGCCCGTGAAACTAAAAAGCTTTTTTTTTTCTACTGTATACCAGTTTTGTTCATAAAAGTATTACTACATTTGAATATCGGATCAGATACATGCTACTATTTGTTTTCAATTCGGGTTGGATTAAGAGCGTTCGTTAGCTTCTAGATGACTTCAGAAAGTATATACAATATGAGACAACAAAGTATCACATGTAGATATTTTCATACACTTAAAATTCAGTCCCCGAGCTCTACTGGAAATCCAGTTTCAGAGCATGCATTATGTAGTTAGGTTCTTTCTTTGGTTGCTATAGCAGTAAGTGAATATAATATATTGTACGATGTGATAGGAATGTTTGTGTCTTAGTAGAAGTTTGTGTGTGTTTCTGATGGGAACTTTCAGAGAACATTATACTGTGCCTGCTTTCTAGAAATATCACTGCTGTTATTTGATGCTATAAGATACAGTCCTACTTTACATTGGTAGAATAATATTGTAGTACATTACAAAAGTTTCGTAAAATGCAAGGGAGAAAATAATTGTACAAAGCAATATGAAATATACGGACATAAAATTAATTCGCCCTTGCACTTCTGGACTAAAATTAAATAAAAGTTCCTGTTCTTTAATACCAGCGATATGAAGAGGTATCCTTTATTCTGAGTTACGGAAACTAGGACTATCTTAACTTTTTTTCCCCGAGAATTTTTTAATTAAATTGCTTAGCTAATATAAATGAAACTAACTTTGATTTACATTGTCCATGCGATATAACCTTCTACATTGCGACTTTTTAGTAAAATACTGGTTCTCAAATCTGTCAATGAAAAAGGAGAAACAAGTTTAATACGCAAGCTAAATCAAGTTAGTACTTGTCTCTAGTAACTTCCAGAGATTATGAAAGTGTTACTTAAGGTGAGGTTGTAACCTTTAAGTCCTTCAATTAAATATAATGTTTCTTATTTTTCGTGCAGGCTGTTCTTGATGCTGTCATAAATCTACAATTTAGTACAGTAGAAACACTATGGAGAGAGTTTTGGAGGAGTCAGGATAATAATAATGGAGACGAATGCGAAGAGGAGAAGTATTTTTCCAAGTAAGTAATGATTTTCAAAGTTAAAAATAATTAGGGAATGGGAATGGATAAGTTTTCTTACTTTCAACACTGTTTACATCAACTATATCAATTGTACTACTATTCGGTACATGGTACCTTAATAGTGCCGTGGAATGTGTCTTGTTTTGAAGAATTAGACAGAAGGTGTATAGTTTCCGTAACTAGTAATTTTAAAGTTAGATTAAAAGAATTAGCCTTTACCCCAAGCTCTCTTTATTTTCTTAACAAATGTTTCAGGTGTGGAAAATTATTTTTAAAAGGCGTATCTTAATTTATTCATGTTTGTACATATTTTGCATAGTTAATATACTGTAATGCCATCATAACTTTTCTTGATATTCGTATTTAAAATGTAACGTGTAACTTCTTAAATTTTTCTTTGTTTTATGTACTTTGTATTTGTGTAGAGCATTAAACAGTTCTAAGCCCCTCGAAAGACAGGGGACATAAAGACTCGTGGCGAGCATGTGATTCCAAGTAATGGTCGGACCTAGGCCCTCACGTAGATTCTATCAATTGAGAAAAGCAAGAACAAGAACTTCTATCAAGATTATAGTTACCTGAGCAATTTAGAATCAAGTCAACCACTCCAACAATCATATTGATATGTAGGGGGCCGATAAACATTCTGAAACATCGAGAGGAGATATATGGAATGAAGAAAGGAAACAGAAAAAAGATTCGGGCTACTAGAGTGAAATTTTTGAGTAGTATGCTGCGTTGAACCAGAAAAGATAAGGAAATCATGTGAATAAATATACATATGGAAAGAGAAAAATAAATAAAATGTAATAATGATGTTGAGGAGAGAGAGAGAAGGAATGCCCAAGATTGGAAAATGTAAGAAAGTAGAGAATGTTCGAGAGGGGAAGAAATAGACAAAAAGAGTAAAGGAGAATAAGAAAAGTAGAGTCTAAAATGGAAATATGCAGAAGAAAAGGAATTGTGACGAAGCAGAACATGGAGAGTTCAGATTCTGTCGATAGCTCAACTGACCCTGGTTTTTGGTGATCATTTGTCATACATGAACATGAGAAAATATTTGCTTTGCAGCAAAGATTTCTTCAGCAATAGAATGCTGTAAATACTTTTTATATAGTACAAATACATTGTTGAGAAAACTTTTGCCGACCCAGTTCCCGTGGTCCGGGCGGTAACGTCGCGAACTTCTGATGAGCAAGAGTGGACATACAGATTCGAGCCCCGCGGCCGACCATCCTGACCGAGGTTTTCCTGGGTTTACGTCAGTTTCATCAGCTGAATGCCGAGATAGTACTTCAAGTAAGGCGCTTCCCCATCCTTCCGTTCTCCTATCTCGAAAGAGCCAGAAATGCCTAAAAGACATAAATAAGAGTCAAATTCTGAACTTTTGTCCACAATCTACTTTTTTTTTAAAAAAAAAATACAGTGCAGCGTTTATTGAGCTTATATCTGTGTATTTATGAGTACATAATTATTAACACTGTGTACTAAACTTGAGCTTCAGATAGCCAAATGGCAAATGCTCCTGTCTTCAACTTGAGTATACCGGGCTCAGTTCCGTGTAGGCAATTAAGTGTTCGATGTTAATCCGTTATCGTGAGACTGCTTTGTGAGAATGGAATTTTATTGGAGAAATATTTTTTTTTAAATTTGATTCAACAATGGGCATCGTAACGATGCGCTAACCATCTATGGACAACTTTCATGGTTGTAATGTAGATCACCTAGGCTGATACCTTCCCTTTTCTTCTCGCACGAGCAGAGTAAAAGTTAAGACAGCGACGGGTTCTAAGTTCATAAATTTAGAGTTTACTATTTCTTTCAAAATTTTCGGGATGCTGCTGGCCTCACTTATGAAGTGACTTGAGTTCGTTAGTGCTTTATTTCTGATAACTGCAGGGTACACCTACATTCATACGTGAAATGGCCAAGAGTGGGGTGAAATGCACATGACAAGCAAAATATGTGTGAAATGTTCAGTTTGTCTGCATCGAACATCGATTCAGTAGTCATATGTTACAGCTTTTCATACTCTTTGAAACTACGGACTTTTATTTTCTGGTTTACTAATTTCTAAGAAATAAGTTACGTACAATTACTAACTTGTTTGTTTTTTTTATTTGATTTTATATTCCAGGACAAGAATTCCATATTGTTAGTGAGGAATGCTATTTATTCTCTGCACCATCTAAAGCTACTTTTAACATAATAATTGCTGAATTTTATTCTCGAATGAAGAGGGAGTGGTGCAAAGCTTATACGATGTTGTTACTTTTGAACTAGTGTATTTTGTATTAAAAAGTGTGTGTTGCCAACATTATTGTTCTACAAGACCAGACAGATTTTGTTTTGGTCAGTTATTCATGTTCTTACAAGGAAAGTTAGTACCCCGAATGTTAGGTTTATCTCACTTCCCCGTAATACCCGCAATTTTTCTGACACCCTTCACAATATTGAACTGAATCACATACTTCACAATGATCACTTACCAGTATCAAAACGGAGAAGTGTGCGCTGTCAGCAAAGTTCAGTGATTTTCAATGTGGAATTATCGTAGAGAAACGTGTGTAGTATGTCAGTAAGGGAAATTTCAACCCTTCTTAAATTTCCGAGGTCTACTGTGAGTGACATAGTTGTGAAGTGGAAGTGTCAAGGATCTATCACAGCGCAAGCTAAGGCCGTCGAGTGGTGAAGTAGATCAAAATCGCCAGACTTCGATTGATACAATCAATGGTGAGTTTCAAAATGTCCCCTCAAATCTTCCCATCAGTGCCTCTCTCTCTCTTTCCAAGACTTGGGTTAATTTGGTTTTCATGTTCATCTGCTCACATCCCAATTGTTATTCCTGTACATGCTAAGCATAGACTGAAGTGTTCCATTCAACCGTAGAACATTGGAAACTTATTATGTGGAGGGATGGATCGTTCCATACCATTTAGAAGTCCAATGGAAAGACCTGAGTTTGAAAAATTCTCTGCGAATGGACTTTTTTTCATCAACAGTGAAGCATGGGGAGGTAACATTAGAATACGGATGTTTTTCTTGGAGTGGACACGACCCGCTGGTTACCCTGCACGTAAATCTGAATATACAAGGACATTTTGAACAGTTGTGTGCTTCCAGCGGTACTAAAGGAACAGTGCATTTATTGTCATTTTCTTTACCAACACGACAACGCACCAATTCACAAAATGAATGTTGTGGCTGGCGAAATGAGCTAACATGCACAGATGGCACCTATGGGCTAGCTTTCTCTGTTCCATAGAACACACACGGAATGATTAGAACGTCGGCTTCGTGCCACAGCTCAACGTCCAATTTCACTATCTACTCTGACTGTAGCTCTTCATGAAGAATGCAATGCTATTTTACAGGGAGCATTAGGGTATCTGGTGGGATGCGCTTCTCCCTCCGTTCCCCGTGGAGTCCCATATCCTTCCAACCCCATTTACTGTCCAATATTGAGGAGTTTGGCGAGAGTACAGATAGAGATATATTTGATCACATAGAATATGTCAATGATGTTTCATATTTTTCAATTTAATTACTCTATTATGCATGCCTAATTAAAAATTAGTAGTAGTTTTTATTTCTCTTACGAAAATTCATTTTGATATACATACTGTTTTTATCTAACACGGTTTACATCTTGTGAATATTTACAATGTTACCAAATATATTCCAAATACTCATACGTTACATTTGTTTACTCGTTGTAGGACTAAACTGTACCTGTTATGTAAATATGAGCCAGTTCAGCAATTCATAAGACGTGCAGATTACCATTTTTATCAGAATCTAGTCGAAGTTCTCATTCCAGATGTTCTCAGACCCATTCCTAGTAAGTAAATATTTTAAAACTGAATTTGCATACCATATAAAAGTCATTATTAAGAGAGTGGTAATACAAACTGTTTATTAATTTGTGTACTGAGAAACAGGCCTGTAAAAACGAGTTTTCAAGATGATAACAAGAAATCACCATCTGACTTAATTTCTTGGTAATTAATAAAATTGAACAAAGAAAAGTGGTCTTCTGAATTAACATCTTCCCATAAGCGAGGTTCACTTTTGAGTTTTAATCCCCCCCCCCCCCCCCCCCCACACACACACACACAAAAGGGAGTTAAAATTGAGTTTAGGAAAATTATTTTCACAATGTCAAAACTTAGGGGTTTTGTTAGCAACTGTGGAAAATTTCATGGAAATATATTGTAAACATTCGTTTTTACATGCCTGTTTCTCAGTTACACGAATTAATAAACAAATTTTTAATAACTGAAGGTTCTAACCATAATCTGAGATATATAAAAGTTTCTTTTATATATCAAACGTTTGAAAGTTATCAGATTACCTAGATAAAAGAAAACAAAGCAAAGGAACGGGCATTTTTGTTGCCTTTGCTTGCCAGGGTGGCGAAAGTGAATAATTCACCACTATTTATTTTGATATAACTGTATCGCATTAAATATACGAGCACATTCTACACTTGTTATTGTTCTGAAATCTCACTATGACGCACGCACAGTAGTAAATATTGTTAACGAACATCATATTTGAGCAGGTGAATACTTTCTTTTGCTGTAGAGTGAATTGCTATTTTAAGTTATATCTTTAAAATTGTTGATGTATAGGTAGTGAACTTTTTGTTCAGAATATCACATCTTGAGGAGTTTCGTTTTGTTTTACAGTTCTTAAGAGGGAGAGGGAGTTGGCTACGGTGGCCTGCAAAATAAGCGTCCAATTTAACATGGGCTTTCACACATTGCTAGGAATATCGTAGTTTCATGTAGTTCCTTCGAAAAAAATGACTCAATAGCCCCTTCAACATATTTCGTGGAATTATGAATGTACTTAAGTGGAAACCATGCGTGTTATTTTCTATTTAGAAATAAGGATTATCAAAATGGAAAGTTCCATAAGAAAGTTGTTACATGAGCTACTAAAACATCCTTTATTTCTAAGAAAAAATACGTCGGGGAGCCTTCAGTTACATACTTTTACTATGCCATGTATTGTGTTTAAGTGGCTATTAAGTCATTTTTTCAAAGCAAGCACATAAAACTATGATATTCGTAGAAATGTTTTAAATCCATGTTAAATTGAACACTTGTTTTGTAGGCTGCAGTAGCCAAGTCTCTATCCCTCTTAATAATTTCACCACTGTCGTATCCCAATAGGAATTATATGGTGTGAAGTCAACGCATTTCTTTGACGATAGTTCTACAAAACCATTGCCTCACTAACATCATAATTATGGAGGTGCCTTACTCTACGTTACAATTACTATTTCGTCTAATTGCTACAAAATGAACTTTGTGGATGCAGGTTTGTCTCTGCTAGAAAATCACTTCTTAAAGATCTGTGAACAGTTGTAGAGTAGGCGGATAGCGGCTTCGTTATGACATTAACTATTCTGCGACGACTCTACAACTGTGTTGATGGTTAATTGATGACTGACTTGTCACACAGTGTGTGATAGATGTAGAAGTACCGGTAGTGTCTTTGTCTACTGAAGACGAAAAGTGATAGAGTAAGTTCAACCATGAATGATTTTCTTTCTGTGAGAGGCGGAAATGGGCTTGTAATATTCCATAAGGGAATATATATATATATATATATATATATTACTTAGTTCCAATTTGATCGCAAAATCTAAATATTATTTTACACTAGGGTTGTTCCTTCGAAGGATTTTTTTCGTATCATAATTCTCAAAATTTTTCATACCTAAGTGAAAGCGGTCTACCACACTGGAAAACCTGGAGAGTCGAACCTGAAATACTCAGGGAATTTCATGAATCTGGAAGACTCAGGGAAATCTATAATATAAGAGGAAATCTCGAAGGAATTTATGAGGTGGATCTGCCCACAGTTGGTAAGAGCACTGCCCTGGCAAGACAGAGGTCGTGGGATCGATTCCCACTGCTGACCGGATTTTTTTCAATGTGTTAAAATCCTCTGTTTTAAAGAGATTTTTTTTTTTTTTTCACTTGTAAAATACCAAGAATGTACAAAATGCTTCTGGGTGTGGGATTAAAAAATGTCATTGCGTATTATTTACATGTTCCACTTTACTAAGAACTCAGGGAACTTCAAGTCAAAAATTAGTATAAACCATGTATAAAGGAAATATTATTGGCGTGTAGTATTTTGGAAGAAATCAATTCCCATTGGGAAACATGATTGCAATAAGCCAGAACTGGACTGGATTGTGGACAGAAAATTATATTATTTTCCTTTCAGGTTGATGATTTTTTGTTGAAGTGCCGAAAAGTTTTACGAATTAGCTAGTATTACGGGTTATAAAAATCAATTTCTTTGTTTATTATTGGTCTCTCCTATGGGGAACAAAATGTGATTTAAAAAACTGCATCTATATTTGTAGATCCTAAAAACTCAGAAATGGTGTGATAATACGTTGCGAGGCCCGAGTTGGATTCCCAGTTACTGTAGTAACCAGTATTTCTGTACATTTTTCAGTATGTTTCCGTAGGCAGGAAAGTAATACCGCGTAATGATATCCTAAGTTTGAATGTGTTTTGCATACAAAATGCTTGCTGCTTTTACATGCGCTATTGAAATATAGGTTACAGTATTAAACGAAAAAAAAGAAAAAAAAAAGCGTGTGTTGCATTATTGGCATTTATTATTAAACAGAAAAGGTAAAACATATTATGCAATTATACAAAAAGGGGAAAGTTGCAGAATAGGAACGAAACTTCAGAAATCATCGCAAAAATGATCTAAAAGCGGAGAAAGGATCAGTAAACTTTAAAACATCGAAGAATATACAGTGAAATAAAAAATGCTTCAGTTTTCCTTGAAGTAATCTGAACCGTTCGCCAACTGTCAGAAAGGGGACTACATTTCATGAAGTTTCTAGTCCTAGCCATGACAAACTATAGTCGTTTTGTCTTATCCAGAGACCGTCAAGTGGCAAACCGCCTCCGCATAAAACCCATTGTCATTAACTCTGGGCGCCCAATAGATTGTAACTGCTAGAGGAGGCACAGAGGTGTTTACCAAGAGGACATTCTCGTAGCAAAGTCTCGTTATTTGAAGTACAAACAGAAGCAGGTCTGTAAGCAATACAAGCTATAAATTATAGGTCTGTTTATTAAAGAAACTCTTGGAGATTCTTGTAGCGTACATTTTTTCTGTGTGTGCAGTTCTACTTTAGCCTAGTTTTTACCTTTTTGAAATGATGACTGACTACGTGCCTCCCTTTTTCCTAGAGGAATTATTTTTCGTATCCTGTAGTGAGGCGCTGGATGAATGAGAGTTTGTGATATTTCTGTACCAAAGAACCACAGGTGGTGGTTCGCCGGTGGAAGTTGTATGTGTAGTGTCCGAACTCTCATAATGCGTGAAAGTGTTTTTTTTTTTTTTAACATTTCAGATAAGCTAGAAAGTGTCTGTCTAAAAGATGATTTATATTACGAATCCAAATTTTGGTATTTCTTGATTAATAATCTGATTTAATAGAAGTGTCAATCAACAGAAAAACTTGAAATGAGCATTTCATCCTCACGCTATCCTGTCTGCACTGGAGTTTTATCCAAACATACCGTTCCGTTAATGTTTTTGTTTTGATTTGGCGGCTGAGATGGTTCGCTAAAACTAGTATTGCAGATTCGATCTGAAGTAATTTATTTCTCGTCAATGTGTTAGGTTTTTGTTTTTGAATTTAATGTGTAAAGCATTTAGGCAGTGTCAGAACCCCGAGAAAATCTACTCCCAAGTACGAGATGTGACCGCTCTACCATTGAGCTACCGCGGTTCCCCGTGAGTTTTTTTGGAATTTGTGGTATAGGTAAGATGTTGGTTGAAAACCTCACAACCACGTCAAAGTCTCTTACCTTCTGTGAGGGCCTCTAGTGTTTTTAAAGTTGGTAGAGGAACGCAAGATCGTTTATACTGTGCGATCTTACGCCGGAGAACCCAACTCACAACATTTGGTCGATTTTTTTTTTTTTTTTTTTTCCCTTCTCCTGTGGAAGTTAACAGATGCTTCACTAAATCTGACTTGGCAAACCCCTTGCTAATTGTGGGACTATTATAGCGAGACGCTTGCCGGGTACTCTTTAGCAAATCATTTGTTCAATTCCGGGATACTGAGAGGTTGTGTCCCGTCGCGATTGCAGACAAATGGCTCGCCAAAACTGATCTGGCAAATACGTTACTATTTCTGAAGCCATGATAGTGAGATCCTTGCCGGGTACTCTTCAGCAAGCTATATGTTTATTTACTTGTGTCGGACGCACGAGAATTGTGTGTATATGAGAGTGTAAATATATTTAGAGTATTGAAAAATGTAGTCATAGATTCAGTGATAATAAAAGAGTATTGTTAATAAAATATTATATTTGTTGTACTTTGTTGCACGGTTAGTACATTGACACTTGACGATTGTTAGCTCTGCTAATTTTAAAGTACAACAATGCAGTTTATTTGAACTAAAATTCTTATTTTTTAAAAACAAGCTGACAAGGCTAAAAAGACACAGCAAGCGTTACAGTGTCAATGTTCTAACATCTTCCTCAGACGAAACACTAATCAACACTCTGAGGTTGTCTTGATTAGTGTTTCGTCTGAAGATGATGTTAGAACATCGAAACCGTAACGCTTGATGTGTCTTTTTACAATAAAGTTATGTGTATAGCCTTGTTAGCCTGTTTATTAAATTAAGAATGGATACAAGGCATCTTATTTTTTATAGCGTCAGTATGTTAAATGCCGAAAATCAGAGACGTCATTTATATTAGCTAAGTCTGTATTATCTGTATGTAGACAGTGTTCGGAAGAATATACGTGGTAAGCTTCTTTCTATACGAGGGGCAATGAATGAGTGGTTGTGTCACGGGCCATCATCAGAAATAATAAATATAAGTAGTATATCAATCAGTCTGCGGTCGAAACCAATAGCTAAAATCATAACACACATTTATAATTTAATATAGCTTTTATCTTTTCCTCGGACCGCACAAAATAACGTGCAGCCCGCGGACCAGCTCTTGCCTGCTCTAAAGCATTCAAGGGTTATTGTTTGAATACACCTACCATCCAGTGTGGTTATCTCTGTATTTGGACAAATTTCTGACGATCATTGGAACTGAACTCTGTGATATCATGACTTAGTCCTTCCATATAAACAAGTTGTCGGAGGTTGTGACCCATTTTTTTCTTCTCAGTTCATGGTAATAGGGAAGTTTAAATTAATCACTAGCGTACCATATGCTCTGTTTCATTCAAACTGAGGTAGAGAATTTTAACGTTTTTTTAGTCTAGTTTAGTTTAGCTTAGGCACAGTAAGGGATGTTACAAGGTCATTGAATAAGCTGCTTAACCACACTGACTATAGTTAATTGTAGCGAAACACAGCCAACATCTTTTGTTTATCAAACATGTTATTTCATTATTTGACTATTTTTCAACTTTTCCTCATTTAATCTTTGTAACGTAAAAAAGTTGAACCAGTTAATCGCTCGATTAACCTAAAATTGCAAATTATGGATTCAAAGTAGTTTTTAAGCCATAAGAAGAGAATACGAAGTAAGGATGAATCCGATTACAAAGTTTTCGAAATTAAATGAAATCAGTCGAGGTTCTGTTACATTAGTTTCAACTCCTGTGATTTGATGTTTCGAAAATATGGTACTAATTATTCACAAATTTGAAAAAAAAAAAAAAAAAAAAAGTTACAGACTTCCAGGGTAGGAACCTCTCTTCAAAGTGAACAATAGAACGTCTTGAGTTAGAATGGTCGAGAAACGCTTCGAGAAAGTTGACCTTAACTCTTGAAACAACGATTTTTCCTTCAAGGATGTATGGAAACTAAAATAGCTATCAAGACCTAATTCTTTTGTAGATGCTTCATTTAGTACGCGAAAATCGTACTAATGCTTATGTTGTTTATATTCATTTTGCAAAAATATGGGACATTGTTTGAAATGCTAAATAGCAAATCCATGGCACTTACTCAGCCTACTACAACTAAATTTTAAAAATGTATTTTTTCTGTGATCGTTGAGGAATACGATTGATAACCAGTAAAATAAATAAATGCATGGACTAGATTCTATCGTTGTAGTTGGTTTAGTTTAGCTGTAATCTTATTACCAGTTGAGTATTATTTCAAACATCAATGTAGACTGTAGCGGAAATGGAGTTTCTCGGCATGGTTAAACTTTGCTTTCTTGTAACAAAAGCTCTCTACCGTGATAGTTTATAACCCTTCCTTGAAAACATCCTCCCGTCTCTGCTGACAGAAGTTTTCCCTCCGAGGTCCGTCAAATTTTTCATTTTGTCTGCCTTTTAAGCACACTGACTCAACGCACTTTGTTCCCCTTAGTTTTCTAATGTTTCGTTCACTTTGATTACAGCACTCGTGGGATTTTTTATAAGCTAGAAGCATTTCGATCAAGCACTTGTTTGTACGTTCATGCCATTATCCGAAGTCACCACTTATACATATACATCTGGTAGTTAACGCAGGTGCAGACCTCCGTGTTGATCTAACATGCCTTTATATAATTCTTCATATAATGCATCGAACATATTAATAAACACTGTTCACAAGACATCAGCGATGAATGCACGTTATTAGTATTCAATATTGATCATGACAGTAATATATAAAAATGAACAATGACTTAGACACAAAATATAGAACAAAACTAATGCACTCATCTTACTTGCTGGGTTAGTTCAATATTATACACTTTTTGCTAACCAATTCAATTAACAGTGTCAGAACTGTCCCACGACTGTTTTTCTCTTTGCGGAAAGTCCGGCACAGCAAGAAGGCATGGCAAACTAGCTTCGCGTGTTTCAAAATGAATAACACAACCATCCTGGAAAACCAGGAATACTCAGAGAATTTTATAAATCTGGAAACAGCGAAATTTGCGATGTGGACCTGTTTACAATTGGTAAGAGCACAGCCCCGGCAAGTCGGAGGTCGTGGGTCCGATTCTCACTGCTGACCGGATTTTTTTCAATGTGTTAAAATCTTCTGTTTTAAATATATATATATA
>JAGDQP010008151.1:14200-31124 GCA_022664845.1 Lepisma saccharinum
GGTAGTGGGATTAAAAAGTTATTGCATATTATTTATATATTAAGAACTCAGGGAATTTGAAAATATATATATATATATATATATCATGGAAAACTCAGGGAATTTCTCAATCACAAAATTAGTAGATACCATGGAAATTCTATTCGTAAGAGATGAGACCAGACCTATAACCGACCGTCAACCAGGCCTTTCACTCAAAATGAAAGAATTCACCAATTCTGTAAAAGAGCAATTCTGTAAGGTGTTACTACTAGACTTCATTTATTTATTCATTGAGAGTTCTGCCTCCTTCATCTCTTCCGTACTCGCAGATTTGCTTCTCTCGTTTGCCAATATGTTTGTTTTAAGACACGCTTTCTTCATATGTTGTCCCTTTTCTTGTTCTTGTGTATTTTCTTCGACCAGAAAGAGCATTTGCTCTGCGTAGTTCTTTCTGTTCAAACTTATACACGTTCTTAAGCTCTTGTTTTTATCAGCATTTTGTCTCCTTTCTGGTACTTTCCCAACATGACGCAGTCATTTAACCCATTCGGTTTGGAAGGATAGCTGCTTGACTCTCAAGTGTGTTCTTTATTTCCCATATGGCAAAAGCTAGTATTCTTGTCCATGTGTGTGTCATATTTACTTTCCAGTTCACGTCCCTTATACTTTATCTTTTTTATTCGTCTTATGTATAGGAAACTCAATGCGGGAAGAATATAAATGACAAAGCTATTACAGAAACAAGGAAGTTTAACAAGCAATATTTAATATATATATATAAATCAGTACTTTTCAAACTTAGAGAGTACAATCAATGGATCTCCTTTCTCTTTAAAAATAGGTACACTTACACAGGCTATCCGAAACTTTGCCAAAGGACTAGAAGGTTGGTTGACATCAGCAATGAGTGGTTGTCCAGAAGATATGATACAAATTAAGGTAAGACAAGAAGTTCTTAATAACAAATAATGCGTATTGAACCGGAAATATAAAGGGAAAGAACATCATCTTAAATGTTCCATGTTAGTACTGTAGAAGTAGTAAATATGACGTATTTAGGGGATGATCCGAGTTCTATATATTGAGTATTCGCGGATCTGAGAGAGACAGATAGATCTTAGTAGACGCTTTAAAATAATAGTTCAGTTTAAATAAACTTTGTCTGCTGTCATTTGTTTGAATTTGTTTATGGCTCAGGCCTGATAGGGTAAGGGAGAGGATATTCGAAGGTAATTAGCCAGGGCCAATTTTGGAGGTATCATGTCGCCATTTTCCTGGTGTGACTAAGAAAACACCTCAGTTAGGATGGGCAGCCGTTGAGATCGTTCGCAGTACCTTCCGATTGCTAAGCCAACGCTCTTCCAACTGAGCTACTGCTGCTCGGTGTTGTCATTTGTAACGTTAGTACATTTTTATTCAGTTTGTGTTGAAAGTTGTATACAGCCTTCAATTTTTATTGTATTTTATTTTTTAATTGCAAGTCCTTTACACCTTTCAGTTAGTATTTGTTAATTTTATTACCGTAACAGCTTAAGTAGTGGAGTGTCTCATAAGGACGGGCGTAAACCAAAGTCGTGTACACCCCATTCAAATCAAGTTTCTTTTATTTTGAAATAATCTTTCTTCTTGAAGTCATTGATCGTAATAGTTTCATAGATATTGGCTTCCCTCTGTTATACTTTCTGTGAAGTTTCCCAGTGTTAGTTTCAGTAAACGGGAAAAAATATCCAGTTTAGTATAACTGTTCGATCACTACTTATAAATTTGCTATAAGGTTAAACCTTGTTGAGGCCGACTATCTTGCCTAAACATTTTCCAGGATTTCCTAGAGTGAATACTGGTAGTGACCTATAATGAAGACTTCGTCGCATTTGTTCCATTTTCTTTCCTCCCGAAATTATGATCGGCTTTAAACATTGTAGTCTTTCCCAGCCAAGACTTGAGGCAGACTTAGTTCTCAGACTCACTAGCGGCAAGTTAAGTAAATCTAACACTGACTAGTATTTAATGTTACAAGATTTTCGTAATCCTTTGTTAAGTGTTAATTGTATTGCTAATTCCTTTTAAATATTTACTCTTGCCTTGCTTTTTGTAAGCTTTTCTGCTGCATTAACCTTTATACGCCGATTGGCATAAAACGATGTCATGGCTTTCAGACTAATGAAGATAGAAGGATCATTTAGGTCGTAAAAATGTTCGGAAGGGAACAAGCTAAATTGTGATATTCATTTCCTGGGGGCTGGAGTCCCACAAAAGAGGGAGTAATTGTGTTTCCCCTTTCCTCATTTTTCGGGGTTATACAGTCCAAAGTGATCTACAGTCGTTTGGTAAGGACATGGATGCCACAACCTTGAAAGTCAGGGAAATAAGATTAGGTCAGAGAAAGTGTGGAAACTCAAGTAATGTGCCAAAAGTCAGGGGAAATATTAAAAAAGCTGTAGTAGTAGTCAGTGAAAATGTTGAGCCCGTGAATTGTGAATTGAAAATGCTCGGAAAATCGTCAGCATGAGGAAAAGAAAAAGAAAAGAGAAAAGAGAAAATTTCAGTTGGAAATAAGGAAATTAGAGGAACAAAGGAAAATTTTAAAGCTTCAAACTCGGCAGGATGGAAAAATATTTGTGAACAAAATTCAAAGCTTGGGAAACCAGATGTGAAAGAATTATTAACAGGGGACTTCAGATTCAATAATTTTGATTATCATTTACCTGCAATGTTAGGTACAATTTTCTTAATGTTTTAGTCATATACCAATATGCATTATATCAAAGCATCATTGGTATAAATTACAAAGTCAGTGTTTTAGTTGTTACATGTTATCTTTTTGTATTCGTGCGTAAGAAATGGTAAATGTGTTGTTTTAAAAGTTGAATTATGTATTACCATTTTGGAATATCAGCTGTAAGTGAACGGTATTATATGTAACATTGTTTAAGAGTTGTGTTCTGTAATTTAGAATGTAAAGAAAATCAAAAATGGTTGGTTGTTTATGGTTAATGTAACTGCTGCACTGAAAATAACTGACCAGATATAAAGGCATAATTAAAGGAAATGATCAGTGGTATGGTCAGCCAACTTTCGTTCTTCACTTTTTTTTGTTTTTTTTTTTTAATATGTAATTATTGTGTTTTGGAATTTAAAACAGTGTAACCAAAGGTTTTTTTTTTTTAAATGCTTTTATATTGAAAAATGAAGAGGAAAAAATGTTGAGGAGAGTGGTGGTCGGCAGTTGGGGATGGTGGAGGCCGAACTTTTTTTTTAAAAAAAAAAGTCCTTTTGCTAACAGAAGTCTTAGTGTATCTTAGTGTATCAGTGAAAATTGCTGATCAGGAAAAATCACTTAAGAAATGTTGTGGCAACCATGAAGGAACATATAAACTAATTTCTCATTTACCTTTCGTGTGTGTTTTTATTGTTGGAGAGTAAAGGGGGGTAAAGTTGCTGTATGTTTTGCTGCATTTTTCACATGAGAATTGTACATGTTTTCGGAACGGGTCGAAAGACACATATCTCCGCTTCTAATAGCTCAACATGCATGATTTTTGTTGTAAAATCTTAAGAAAGGAAGGAAAAGCACGCTGACCTCTTATTAGTGTGCCGGGTAGAGAGGTGGGGAAAACACTTGCATGCTTTCCAAGTTGTTATAGCACAGAATTTAAATTTGTCTTCACTTGGTACAGGTTGTTCCACAAGCACTGTCGGTTATCCAATTTTTTCCAACTTGTATCACTGATCTTCGTGATTGTTGTCTGTTTAACATGTGTATCAAAGGTATATTTGGTGTATATTTTGGCACCATACGTTAATGAGTAGTATTGCTACCTTCACACGTTTTTAAAAGAAAGATTTTTTTTGTACTTCGTCTTCTTCTATGGACTGAGTTTGAGTTGGATGGACATAAATATTACATTTTCGAAATCACTGTTCCATATCCTTTCCAACGATGTATAATTCATAACCCTGTGATAGTTGGTGCCGCACACGTGAAGATCTGCGATTTTCTTGAATTCCCTATTCAGCGAAAGAGGGTTAGTACTTATTCGTTTCAATACTTTATAAAACACGAACTAACGTACATAAAATTACGAAGAGTATTCTTAAATATAAAATGAAAGACTTCTAAATTGTCTAATAAGCCTCCTGCGCGCTCGGCGGCCCCGGGTTCGATTCCCTGTGGGGGGCTCAAAATTTCGGTGTTGACCCAGCATCGCAAGAACAATGGGAGCTACTTGAATAAAAGAAGTAGCGGATTGTGGTCATGAAAGACAGACACACGGCTGTAAAGAGGCGTTACGCCGATCACATGTAACTCTCTAATAACTTGAACGTAATACCCGTCTGACAGGCCAAGGTCCTTAGGGGCTGTCGTGCCACCCAGTTTAGTTTTAAACAATCTGATAATCAACTGGTTTCATTCGTTGATTCACTGTTCCTATTCAGAGAATGTTCACTCTTATTTTTTCTGCATCACTGAAAACTCAAGAGCAAGGAGCAACCAAAGCGCTAGCTGCTTTTGTATTATGTCTTTTGTGCAATATAAAAATTCAGATACTTAGATGTACCTTTTTCAAAATAGGTTTTCAGTGACTCATTTGAAATCACTTGTTCCAATTTGTGACAGAATAATCCTGAGATTGTTTAAACTTCAGACATGTGAATATATAGATGTGTGCTGTAGGATGTTTTGATAAACTTCTTATAACTTCTTTTTTTTTAGGTATCAGCAGTGAGTGCCTTTGCCCAGACATTGCGGCGATATACTTCCCTTAACCATCTGGCTCAGGCTGCGCGAGCAGTGCTCCAGAATTCATCACAGATAAATCAAATGCTGGCTGATCTCAATCGAGTTGATTTTCATAATGTACAAGAACAGGTACAAATATAAATTATGATAGAATTTTTACTTATTTTGACTGTTCAATACCTATATTCTATATAAATTAAGACATTTTCTGCAATCTTTTTGTATTTGTAGTTAAAAAGTTTTTGTATTACGTGGGTTTTAAGGTACATAATAATGAAACTTCTGATTAGTCAGCATGAACAATATTCAAAGAGGATTTCACATATATTTATGAATATAAGGACAGAATGAGATTAAATAATGAGGCAGAATAGTTAGCTATCAACAAAAGTAAAATAAATTCATTAAAGTTTTCCCAGCTGTTGGCACTAAGAGACAGGAGCGCTTATTTCTGAAGGGAGAAGTTCGAAGTAATGAATAAAATTGATCTTAATGAAATATTGAGATTGCGGGAAGGAGCTATACGCAATATAATTACTTACGTGAACAACTCCTTTGTAATAATTTTTACAAGAAATTGTTACTCAACGTGTTAGCATTACTGTTTTTATCCATGGATTGGAGATAGATGATAAGAAAGTTGGAGAAAGGAATACCTAACCTGCCTAACAACTGTTCCCCATGTAATATTTATTATGCATTTTAGAATTTTCTTTTTTGTCTTATATCTCTCCTTATGCGTAATTGATCCAGTCGATGGCTTAAGAGTACTGTTGAAACGTTGAGCAAGTAATTATAGCAAGAATAACAGAGGAGTTGTTCACGCAAGTAATTATATTGAAATCGATCTACTTATATATATATATATATATATATATAAACTTGTTCACAGAAGTATAAACAAAGATGATAAATATCGCACATTTGCAAGAAAAGTGTCACAACTCAAAAAAGAATAATTCACAGGAATAGGAAAAGAAGTGACGTCCTACTTGAAAAGCTATATACAAAATCCGTTAAACACTTACGCTATCTACCAGCAACCGAGACTTGTGGCATTTTCTTCAAAGAAGGAGAGTGATTCTCTCATACTTCTGAGAGGGGGGGGAAAAAAATGAAAAATGTGAGTTGTGGCTTCTAGTTTTTTGCAACCGTGCGATATGACGTCAAAATAAGAGAGCAAACTCTCTCGTCGGCCAAGTCTTTAAAAGATAATCGATGGTTTAATGTAACTCCAGTACTACGTAGGGCAGCTCAATGAATATACCCTTACTGGAAAGGATAGAGATCAATCTTTTGGAGGGTTGCCTCGGTTCATATTTCTTGCAAAGAGTAGAGCAAGGGGGAGAAGAAAAGCATATTTTTTTCCTGTTGGGAAAATTTCCCTTTTCCCCCAAACTAAATCGGTAGTAGGCAGATAGCATAAATTGATTGTACATTTATGTACTACGTGCTGAAATTTTGTGGCTCTGTCGGCAGTTGAAGAGTACCAGATGTCAGCTGTAACAGGTTTTTCCCTGATATATTACTTCAGTTTTACAACATGAGCCAAAGATGCTTAAAGGCCGCAAATTAAATTCAATTCTGCTGCTTATAGAGCGATAAGACTTGAGTGTGTTGCAGATAATTTGTCCAAGTAATTTACTCTGGGTGTTATCCCTTGACGGACGCCAACCGGAAGGGGGGGGGGATTAATTTTCGCCCCTCCCCTCACACTTTAGTCAGGTATGGAACATGGCTACCACATGAAAGAGGCATAAGTTTTTGAAACAAGGGAAGATTCGTTGCGCTACGATCATGTGAACAGAAGTTACATGCTTTTATATTAAACCTTCCATTTTCGTATATAGTGGGGAAAATTGGGAAAGGGTTTACGAGCTTATGTACTAAGTTATTTTCGTACTCAGCATCGCACTGTATTTCATTCTGAACCTTGCCGTAGAAATTAATGTGTAAAATTTGAACAGTCTAATTTGTGATAAAATGTAGTAATTTACGTGGCTAGGACTCAACTCTAAACTTGCCACCAACTTGCTGCCCATCGTCGCTGTTATCGAATCGTACAACATGACGATAATTATCACTATAAGTTTCGCCGATTCATGTATCGGCTTTATCAGGTGTGAAGAAAGAATAAAAAGAAGAGAGATTAATGAAGCCATCCGCCGTCCTACCTTCACACTGATGAAGCCGATATATGACATGGCGAAAATTGTAGTGAGCATAATCGTTATATTGTACGATTCGGTAACAGCGAGGATGGAGTGCCAAGTTGGGGTTAATTTTTAAATTCGTGATAACCTGTTGTTCTTAATGATTGGAAGTAAGACATCAACTATTGAAAGAAAGTCAAATACTCAAAATCTTATAAATCGAATAATAGCTTTCTCAATTATATCTTTCATTTGAACAGTGCCTTTCTAAATTTACATCGTTGGTGAAGTTGTATTAATAATCAGTTGTTTGAAGATCTATAACTTAATTTGTATTTTTTCTATTGCTTAAACCGATTGTTCAAATCGGTGTGTATAAATTTACAGTAACATTGGTTACTAGTTGTATTGAATTTCTACTCAACTTTAGACGTTTCTTATACATTTTTACTTACACTATGTAACAAAAGAGAAAAAAGACAATCAAAAGTAAAAATACAAATAATTGTATCTGCAATTCAATTTCATCAGCATTTCATAGCAAAGTTATAGGTGCTGCGTGCTTTGCATTGAAGTCTTATTGGTGATAGTATTGTTTGTTTTGACATGTGAGTATTATACCTTTATATTTTCCTCTCCTTTCCTGTCTGTTACCCTGAGAGTAACTGTTTGAATGTATGTATGTATGTACAATCGAGGACATAACATTATACCACTCTTTGATTCATCTTAACGAACAGTAATCATTACGAACATGTTACAGGTAGTTCCAGATAGTTAAGAAGTATTTCTGGAAATAAAATAGCACTTAAGAAAAATTAGAACAGGGTCTGTCAAGTTCACAGGGTGGTCAATTTTTGGCCCCGATCGTACATACGAATGTGTATATGTGTGTGTGTGTGTTTATTTTGTCGATATGTGTGAATTTAGTAATATGAATTCAGTTATAATTCACAATAGTTGTTGTTGTATTGAAGGTATGCGTGAGCGGTGATTTCCTGTTTGTATGTATGTATGTGGGTGAGAGATTTATATGTGCGCTTTGTACTGTATACAAGACTTGTATAAATAATATATATGTAAAATCTGAGTCAGTTATGAAAGAAAAAGAAAAAAGCGAGACTGTTGTACAATGAGTGATATCTCGAACAAAAATTTATTTTAATGAGTGCATGCAGAAAGTGTATAAGAGTTTTTTTTCTTTTTTTAAAAAAAAAACTTATATAATCTGATTAGGAGTCCACTTACAAAGTGCTTTTTCATATTTCTGGTATATTCATTTTTAACATACACCCTCCATTCCGAAAGAAACCGAACTGTTGAAAACAAATAGTACCACTAGTGCCATCTGTTGTAATATTTTACCGGTAGATGGCGTAGTCCCTCATTGACAACTGGTATAAATGTCATGACATTTGGATGCACGGCAACAAAGTTATTGCGTTTCAACTGTCAGTGTGTTGTGTACATCGGTTGGAAAATGAGTTTCAAACAACGAGCTGCAATTGAGTTTTGTGTTAAACTGGGTAAACCTTTTACTGAAACGCACCAAATGCTACAAAATGCATATGGTGATGAGTGTCTATACCGTACGCAAGTTTACGAGTGGTTCAGGCGATTCAAATCGGGTAGAGAGACGCTGGATGATGACGAAAGATCAGGCCGTCCCAGAACCGGATTATCGGAAGAAAACATCGAAAAAGTGCGTGAATTCATCAAACATAACAAAAAAGCGTCGGTGAAAGTTATTGAAATGGAATTAGGCATTCCTCAAACAACCGCATACCGCATTTTGACCGAAGTTTTGGGCCTTAAGAAGGTTAATTCGCGGTTTGTACCACACAAACTCACCGAAGACCAAAAAGTTGATCGAATTGCGCATTGCAAAGACATTGTTAAAAGTGCTCGGCAGGATCGAAACTTCTTGAAATCGATGGTAACTGGTGACGAGACGTGGTGTTTTGAATATGAGCCCGAAACAAAGCGGCAAAGTGCTGAATGGAGAGCGCCGGATGAAGGACCACCCAAAAAAAGTCGCTTGGTGAAGTCAAAAGTTAAGGTGATGCTGATTTGTTTTTACGATTCAAAAGGAATTATCCACAAAGAATTTGTTCAGCCCGGCCAGACAGTCACTGGAGAGTTTTACTTGGGCGTCATGAAGCGTTTGCTGGCAAGAATTCGTCGTATTCGGCCCGAATATCGAGAAATCGGCAGTTGGACTCTTTTGGACGATAATGCACCATCACATCGTTCGCGACTTGTAACTGAATTTTTGGTCAAAAATCACATTATTCGTTTGCATCATCCGCCCTATTCACCAGATCTCGCTCCGTGCGATTTCTATCTATTCCCGAAACTGCATTTGGCGATGAAAGGAAAGTGGCACGCATCGATTGAAGCCATTGAGAAGGCGACGACCGCCGTCCTAAAGACCATTCCAATAAAGGACATGGAGAAGTCGTTTGACAACTTGTTGGAGCGTGCAAATATGTGTATCGATGCAGAAGGGGAATACATTGATTAATAAAAATGATTTGTTCCAAAATGTACATTGTTATTTTGTTTTTTTAAAACGTTCGGTTTCTTTTGGAATGGAGGGTATATATATATATAAATTTCAATACAGGCTTGAATTGATGAAAGTCAATACACACATTATTGTCGTGCATTTCGTGATGTTATCCCGCTTCACAAAAGCCGTATGTAGTAGTAGTCTTATTTTAAAATATGGTGAATTATATGAAATCGGGTTCATGTGTTTGTCTATCGGTCTGTTTCCTATCTGTATTCCTGTATGTTACATATTTTTGAATCGATTTTAAGGAAATTCACAAGAAAGATAATGGATATGACCTTTCAGCATCCAATATTTTTATTGCAGTCCCTGTTCAAAAACAAAATAGTATCCGTGATATTTGTATTAGTCTTCATTCATGTTGAAATTAAAAATGGCAACTGTGGTAGTTTCGTACTTTGCAACTCTGAATTGAGCGTACGTCTTTCAGCCATGATGATCTTTTAGCAGAACATCCACATCTGTTAAAGCGTTTGTGCCACATGTGTAAATCAATGTGTATCCTTTATTTCGATATGTTCTAAAGAGAAAAAGAAGCCATAATTATTTGTTCTGTTTCTTTTCGCTAATATTTTTCTCTTCTTCTTTTTAAGTGAATTAATCATTCGCAAGAAGGTGAAAAATTACGTGGCTTCCGGACCTTTAATGTGTCTTTTCTGTTCATAATTATAAGATAAAAAGTACTGAACTTTTCCTGGTCGTATAGTTCCTTATTATGCATTAAAAATGCTGCGGAACGGATTGTTAATGAATGGGATTTTGTTAATGGATTACTGACAAATATTTCCAACATCATTCGTGTAAACATTATTTTTCTTTTTTAAAATAATAATAATAATAATACTGACGCAACTTAACGAAGGTTTATGAGGTCAAGTCATTTAGGATTAGTGCATTAGGATCCAATATTCTTACTCTTAGTAGTCGTAAGTATTATTAATTAAATATACTGAAATACGACCCATGTCAATGTTCAGTCAAATTCTCATTACTTTCCTTACTGTGCTTCAAAGGACCTGGGCTACTGTTAACGTGGGATCCGAAACACACCTGCATTTCAGTCTGAGACAGAGTATGGGTGCACAGACTAACATGAGATGTTTCTAATTGTCGCATTGCAAATCCAGTATGGTCCGCTCAATCGGACTTCACTACCACTTTGCCAGTTTAGCCACCATCGTTAGAAACAGCTATATATCTGCATATGAGCTTCTAATATTAGTATCTAGATTACACGCTGCCGGTCGGGTGCCGTCTACGGCGGTAGGCCAACGACTCGAAGGTCCGGATTCGATTCCCGGAAGGGGCATGGGTGTGGATTTTAATAGCTAAGGGGCGAATCGTGACGGACCGAAGTCCAAAGTTACTAGACTGGCCCATATAAAAATACATTTACCAAAGTTTTTTATTTTTTTCTTTCGATTACACGCTGTTCCTTTCAAGTGAAATCATAGCTGCAAACAGTGTGTGACGATCGGTAGTTACTGAAGAAGTAGAATAAAAAAGGTGCTGAAAATTGTCGGTCACATACGGCTACGACATATTTCTAGCTCTTCTATAGATGTGGTATAAACTGTTTTCGACTTCGGTCATACTATGAAGTTTTGGCCATATTATTCACCACGCAGCAAAGATTCATCCTCCAATTTCCCCATCATTGTAGTAGAAACTGTCTCTCACAGAGGTGAGCCAAATTTACTAATGTTATCTATCGTGTGAACAATGTTCCTCATAAAATTGATTGAAATAAAACAATTGGCCAAAATTCTCGCCACTCACCATTATTCCATGCGTACTTTCAACTCGTGTATTTCATTTATGACCATTACGCGCCATATGATCACTGGTCACGATCTTGGGAAGGTGGCCAAAACCTTTTGGACCTCGTATATATTCTCGGCTCTGAAGCTGTATTTTCATTAAAATGTGATAAACTCATGTGCCAGAATTATTAAAATGTCTATATCTAAAGACAATAAAAGCTTTATCTCTTACGTGATATGGAACCTAAAAATTGAAAATTACATTCTACAACTAAAACCTCTGGTGTTTCCAGCGATGTAAAATTAAATAATAATAATAAGTCGTTCGTTGCAGAATTTTCGTTCTGAAGACAACCTTTTCCAAAGCTCATTTTTTGGGGATAATTTCTACGTAACCAAATTTTCACAAGTGAACCTGTGTGTCCTTAGATTTCAGTGTTATTGATTGTTGAAACTTAAATCCGTTGTCTAACAGTTCCGTGATCATCTTATGGCACATGTACATTGACCACTTGATTCGTCCTGTTCGCTGTTCGAGAATATTGTAGAGTTAATATAAACATCATTATCTTTTTTTATTGTTTTTATTGAAAAATCGCAAATATTATGTTACTTTATAATTCTTATTATATTTTATTTTTACTTCAAATTTTAGATAAGATATATTTGTAGATTGTTTTTCAACAAATGGTTGATTCATCTGTTAACAGAATTTCATATATGTTTTTAAATTTTCTGTATATCTTGCGTTATAAAACTCTTGTCTGGCGCCAGTAAACTCTAGTGCATTCACTTCACCTTTAAGGCATTTGTGGTGGCGTCTAGAACTTTTTTTTCAGTAGTCTTAAATTATATACAACTTACCGTAAGCAATTAATGTTAGTAGTTAGTATTTTTAAAGTTGTAAGGCGTGGTAAATGGAACTACAGTTTTATAGAACATAGCAACAGAAATTATGTACATTTCTTTCCACCAGGCATCGTGGGTATGCCAGTGTGACGATGGCGTTGTTCAGCGACTTGAGGCGGATTTCAAAGTCACTTTACAGCAACAGAACTCACTGGAGCAATGGGCTGCCTGGCTCAAAGGTGTAGTTTCTCAGGTGCTCAAACCTTATGAGGGAAAGCCTAATTTTGCCAAAGCCGCAAGACAGTTTTTGTTAAAGTGGTCTTTTTATAGGTCAGTATTTCTCTCTTTCTCTCATGAAATTATATGCAGTATATGTTTATGTATCTTTGGTAAATTTAGACATCCAAAGGGTACGTGAAGTTTGGATTCACGTTATTTTCTTTTCTCTGGCGAGCTTATTGTTTGAGATAGTACTTAATTTTGCAGGCTGATAATTTCCTACGAATTCGAAGATATAATTTGTGCGCTGTCTTCAAATCACAAATCATGCATATTAAAATAAGATTTTTTTTTTTCTTAAATATTTTGTGTACTAAAATGATGATAAAGGTATTAGTAGAGTATTCTTTTGACAAGTGAACTTGCTAAAAAAGAAAAAAAACGTTTCAACTGTATTCTGAATTGGCGCAAGAGGTTTGATGAATTCAAGTTATGTTTTTGAGTGACAATGATATACAAGGAGGCATTTATTTTCCTATTCTTTTGCGTGATCATGACCTATCGGCGAAAGTACGTAACTTTTTATTGTGAATTTTGTGGTACCACTATAATGTCCTGTACACGTAAGTAACTGCTTTCCTTTCTTATTTTATAATTTATAGGTACCCATAATTACCGGACATGACTATGTTTACCTGGATCTGACATGGTGTCAGCACGACATAGGTCCACCTTTCGCAGCTATCACAGCCTCCAGCCTATGGAAAACACTTCCCACTTGCTTGCGGCAGGTGTCTACAGGAATTTTGGTCCATTTCTCCGTGAACATAACAAACAGCCCGGTGGTATTTTTCGCTTGGTTTGACCTGGCCCGTCGCTTCAACTCATCCCACATGTGTTCAGTGGGGTTGAGATTTGGATTCTATGCCGGCTAATCGATTTCTGCCACGCTCTCAGATCACGGGGTTATGACGGTTACCGTATGAACTCAAGTATTCTCATTTTAAAACTGAAATAGGAAATTTACAATTTTTTCCATGGTGTGGGTAGCATTGAATTGTTCAAAATGGCTTGATACGCATTTCATTTCATGAATCAAATCACAGACACCAGTGGTTTAGGACCATAACATTAAAAAACAGTCCCACACATAATCCCACCAATGGGCGTCAGCCATAGTACTGTTACCGCCCATACAATTCATTTTATCTTATCTTACAATTCCACTACCTGCAGACTTCACGGTGGGTATAACACCCACTATTAAATGACGTTCGCCAGGTATTATTCTCTATGTCCAAACACGGCCGTCGAATCGCTACAGCATGTAGCATAATTTGTAACTTCACATAATACGCTGCCATTATTCGAATGTCCAGTGGGGGATATTTTCCACCACTGTAAACAAGGCGGCCTTCTATATTAATGGTTGCGAGTTTAAATTCGACCATGTAATCCAACACAGAACTTTCCGGCGTACGAAATGATCTCTTGAACCATTCCCATTTCCCAATGCCAGTCGAAAGTAGTTGGCTATGGTTTATAACGAGATCCCATACTTCCAAGACATCGACCGTTTCGATTTGTCAGTTTTTCGGCCTACTGGGTCTGAGTGAAGGTTTTATAACTTACTCACATTTTCATTTCACCACCACATTACCCACCGTTGTAGGGGATATCTGGAACTTGGCTGAATCCAGCGAATACTATTTGGAGCTCTTACCTCACGTCGTGCGCTTATACAGACTGCTGAGACATCATACGCCTGTACTGAACGACGATATTCCCTTTCGAAGGTCTTGACGTATAAGCGGTACTTTTCACTCTCTAGGTGGTGATTTCCTCTCCACAATACATACTACTACTCATCCACTTTCGCCGGACAGCATCTCGCTTTCTGTTAATACGAATTACGTGACTATATACCAGGCAAATTTTTTTTAAAATCATTTTTGTTGATTTTTTATTTATATCGATTTTTTTTTATTTAAATAAAAAAAATGATTTAAATAACTTGCGGCTCTGATACAGCTACTAGGTTAGTTTTTTCTTTTCAAATACTTTAGCCAGTAAGCATTAAGTTAAATTCACAAATATGTGGTGTTCGCTACAGAAGATAGCCATGAAAAATGGGCAATTACAACAAATTGTAATAGTTTTGAAAAGAAAAGAAGATATGGCGTTACTTATGGTAGAAATACATTTTACAAAGGAAAGTCAACATGTAGGAAACTTCTACGTTACTTTCGTCGGTACACGATGAATGACGTCGTTTCAGAGGTGTTTACACCGTAATTAAGTTCGAAAAAGAAACAATTTACAATGTTTCTGCGTGTCAGCTTTCCTTCTAAAATGTCGTCTGTGCGTTCCTTCCTTCCGAAGTAACTGAAAATTTTATAATCATAATTGCTTCTTTTTTTCACGCCACATCTCCCAAACGAAATAGTCCACGATTTAAGTTTTTATGATATATCTGAGTTCATTTCAGTTAGAGTTTTCAGTTCTCAAAATTATACTATCAATTTCGGAACATGTTATGACAATAAATTCCATACAGTATGATAGCTATTTTGGAGCCGCGGTGACTCAGTGGTAGAGCGCTCACGTCCGGTCCGTGGGATCCCCGATTCCATCTCGGATCGTGCCATGTGGGCTTTTTGGTGAACGAAAACGATGTGCGTGGGTTTTCTCAGGGTTCTTTTGTTTCCTCCCACTTTCTTCATTCCACCAATTCTCCCATCATCCATTCGATCTGATCCAAATTTGCCTAAAGGCCTTAGTTAAAATTCAATCCAATGAGAGCTGTTTAATACATTGAAATCAATAATGGATACACAGTTTTGCATATTCATCTTTTAGCATACACATAGGTACTTCCATTAAGAATAAATTATTTTGAGCAAGTTGTGAAGAAATTAAATAATTTGATACATTTTGCGTAATAAAAAGTAGGTAATGTTATGAAACAACCATTTTTGTTTTGTAAATCAGAACTATTTTTTTGTTTTGTGTAATTTCGTTTTGGTATGTACTACAAAAATAAACCTATTTGTAATACAAATTGTAAACGTATAATGTGAATTGGGTTCCTCCGTTCTCTTCTAAAATTTCGCATGTAATATGAAATGAACCAATCAAATAGTTAAAATCCTAGGTCCGTCACTTTGGTTTAGAACCTATTATCACATAAGGGCTGGAAGGTGAATTTTAAAGCTTACACATGATTCAGGCTAGAAAATTATTGAAAATATTGTACTTTATTTCTACTTTTTTAAAAAAATAAATATATTTTGATTTAAGTCTTTTTTTTTTTTTTTTTAAGTCATCTGGTTTAAATCAATCAACCTTGCTATATACCAATAATCGTCACTCCCGTGATGTTGCTGCACTTTAACACTTTCTCAATATTCGCCGTAATCTTCATAAATCCAGTACACCATTTCTACTCCAGCTAGCCCAGAAATATTTATCCTTAGAAATCCATAGCAAATCAGGGGCTTTAGCATGGTAACCACATAACCCTATCCTATGATAGTCTTCTCATGGGACGCCTGGAGAAACATTCTCGTGACTATCAAACCTTTCATGTGGCTTCGTTATATCAATAACATTCTTAGTCTGCCCATGGACAGAAGTCACAAGAAAGATTCTTGCAAGACCTTAGCTGCATCTTTCCCGTCAAATTCGCTGGTTCCTTCTCTAAGGAGCACGTACTTGCCTAGATGTGGGCATCTGTCTCAAGAACATCAACTTGAGACTGGCGTCCACATCAAACCTACCGTCGTACATTATCTCAGTTTCAGTAGCTTCCATCCATACTGTACTAGAAGCTCTTTCCCAACGTTCTTGCCACTTTGACTCCTCACTTCATGACTGTTACCTAATTTTCAGTATAGCTATATCGCCGCTCCTTTCTTTACTTTTTTCGAGTATTTTTCCGGAATCATGCCTTATCGGCAAAAGCTATCCTTTTTAAATACAGTGGAAGTCATAGAGAGTTAATAAGAACAGAAATAATAAGTAATAATAATAATAATCGTCACTATCCTTAACTCTCATCTTTACAAAGCCTCCCTGTTGTTAACTTATTCCCTTTCTCTTTCGTCACCGTTCTGCTTTTTTGCTGAATGTGTTAGTAATTCTCCCGCCTTTAAGAGTTGGTCACACTTTTGCCCAACTTCCACTACTGCAGCCTAGTTACTAAACATTACCGCCTCTCTGTAACTTTTTCTCTATTTTTCCTTTCTTTCTTGACCATGCCTTATCGGGAAAATGTATTTGTATGTGTGTCCCACTTTAGTGTTCTGTACAAGTAAGTAACCTGGTTTCTGTCTTATTTTACGATCGAATCTGTACTGTAATTGAGGAAGCAGATCATTTATATTTCATATACTGACCCACACACTAGTAGATGAAAGGTGGTGTCAAGTCTAGAGTAATGGTTAGCGCAAGATGTCCAAGTGGTGATAGTTACCAAAGACCACGTAAAAATTAAAGGAAAAACGTTGCGTGAAGGAGTGTCCCAATAGTTTTCGAATCAGCACATGCTATTTCTTTTAAAGTCCGAATCATAGGCGTTCTCCTATTCTCAGTAAAGCCTATTCACAATTCTGGAAAATAGCTACACAAAAGAGAATGGGGT